>JAEMWC010000150.1:967500-975000 GCA_016490735.1 Pachyseris speciosa
ACAGAATAAAGCAGCAAAGACAAGCTTCATATTTGTTGTGTTGTAGAAATCTGAAAGGTTGAGATGCAAGTAGAGTTTATTCCTGTGAGCGCAGGTCAATAATCCACGTAAATGTAAGACAACAACAGCCCAAAACGAATCAATATTTTATTTGCCCTGCTGCATTCTGGTTTCATCAGCTGAAAACACATCAAGCAAGGAATTATTTATCCTGAGAGATACTGGCTTGGAGTCAATGCGCAACGATTGACATCCACTACGAAGGTAAAAGCCAAGAAATTAAAATACGGTTTCGTTGTATTTTGAGTTGTAACTTAACGGATGCAAAATACTCTAGCAGAGTGTTCATCATGTGTCAGCCGCTTTTTGATAATTTTGTTTTGGAGACTTCCTGATGCTATGAAGATGTTACTGTTGATAGTAGTACAAGTATATTAAAAACAACTATTATTGTCTTACTGCATGTATCTCCCAGGTCATGCAATATAAACCTTGAATAAAGTTACATCAAAGCAAAGCCACGTACCAGGATATGGTGTATAACTCGTGAATTGTGTGGGAGGTTTTGTCCAAATTAAAATCCCTAACGTCAACGAGACTCCTACATTTCCATTTAATTATTAATATTATAACTATTATATTAAAGATAAAAATATTGGGAAAAGCTCCTACCTGCACTAACTTGTCTCCATGGTACCACCGAATCGAAACCTCAACAGCGCTCACTGTACTAATGAATTGAGCATTCTCCTGCATTACCCAAAAGTTGTCGTAGCACTTTTTGAAAACCGCCATAAAAGCTTTCAAACTGAATCACATCAATTACTAAAGATCTGGTAATACATAGAAAATGGTTTTGTTTCGAGGCAGAAGTCTAGAATATTTGTTTTCGAAGTTCCCAAAAAAAAAGATCAACAAAATTGTTCTCTTTCATACAGTGTGTCCCCGCTTTACGGACACCCCGTAGTACGGGAAACCGCTTATTACGGACTGCTTTGTTTGCCCGAACGAAAATGTCACATATTTTTCCCTTACAATAGCCCACTTGATACGGACACTGCACTTTACTTTGGTTAATACAGACAGAGGACACTTTTCTTTGGCCCGAGTGACCCTTCCATACGGACACTGGTAATCTGCGTGCAGCATACTGTAGTGTGCAGTATATTGTATTTTCCTTCAAAATTATGTGAATATTGAAGATATTGCTTCCCGTTTAAAAAATGAAAGCAAACTGAAAATGTCAGTGCACAGCAAAGTCAAGCAGAATTTTTAATGGTTGCATCCGTTGTCCCCGGTTTCCAAAACGTGGAGAGAACACTAATTCTCGTGCAAGACTATTTGAGTGAGAGTATTCTTATCTCAGTTTAAACTTTAGTTACAGTTGATGAGACATTTAACATCGTACTGTTGCTTTAACTTGTATAATTTAGGTTTTGCATCGGTAAAACATGTTTCTGTTTTCCATATCCTGGGAATCCATATAATACGGACACCCCGATAATACGGACACTTTTGAGTGTCAGTTTGGTGACCGTATTAACCGGGTTCAACTGCGCTCAGTAGTGATACTCATAATGATTTACTAATGATAAGGCCATAGCTAATATGAGGCGAACCGAGCCACTTGCCTCGACAAAAATGTTTTAAGTCTTGTTTATTTTTATTTTTCAAGGATTACGTCCGCTCTCTCCCTGGAGAAGCATTGTAAATCGCTATGAAACTATGTGATATGTGCCGTATATAAATTCATTACCATTACCATTAGTTTTTTTTTTTTTTTTCGTTTGTTTGTGTGTGTCTCGTAGGAAAAGAATACAAGTAACAAGCTGGGTAATTTCGCCATGGACGTAGGTATAATTTTTCATGTTCAAGTAGGAGGCTAGACACTGAAACACATAATAGCAAATAAATATATTTTGATGTTGTCTCGGTAGCATTTTCCGTCTGGCAAGGGTCCTCCCAGTGGCCCGTTTCTCGAAGCTCCCAGTAATTACCGTGCCCGTTAAGCTGTTTTGTTTTCCATTCCAGATGGGAGTTTCAAAAGTAATAAATATAGTTCAGCAGTAACGTTATCAGCTAAAGAAACAAAATGGACTTCGATTTCAAAATATTGTTTCGGGACCCGTTCTGACCTCTAATGAAGTCCATTTTGTTTCTTGAGCTGATAACTTTACTGTATAATTTTCAAAACATTTGAAACTCCCATCTGGAATGGAAAACAAAACAGAGCTTATTCAAGAAACGGGCCCCTGTTTTTTACTTGGAAAAACCACGAAATTCTCCAGTAATTCACCTTAACCATGCAGATAAGGTGCATAACTTTCGTTTGATGTAATTTTATTCAAGGTTTATATTGCATTGACTTGCAAGATGTAGTGTATAGTTGTCAGTAACGTTTTCGTGGCATCCGAGCAGTCTTAAAGCAATTATCCAGCTGCAGCTGGCAAAAGGTAAGCAATCCGCCATAGTGTTTTGCACCCGTTAAAATACAACTTGACGACTTTTTAATTTCTTGCCTTTGCCTTCATACTCAGGATGTCTAACATTTTGTGTTAAACTTTCATACTTGAGCCAACCGTTGTTACCCAAGGGAATATAATTCCTTGATTGATCATGACGTGTTTTCAGTTGGTGAAACCCACGTTGTTTTGTTTAATGGAAAACCCACATTCATTGCAGACAGTAGAGCAAATAAAATATTGTTTCGCGTTAGGATGTAGACTTAGGACGTTATTTATTTGAGCTCACTCGAGTTCAGAACCCTACTTCCCCTGTAAGGACTGATCACAATTTGCGCTCTGCAAACAGTCGCTCGTGATCAGATCTGCTCGCTCAGAAAATGATCGTCTTTACTGGTCTTCTCCTTGGGTTACTAGTGGTGGCCTCCGAAACAGAGCACTCGGGGGAAACGGAACGTGAATATCTCGTAGACAAACTGGGTGATCCTGCAGAAACGGACAAAACAACCTCTGTGGAAGTGAGTATACTAACTTGTACTGTCTTAACTTTTTCCCCTTTTCTCTGGTTCATTGCTCAGTGTAGTATAAAGAGTAGGCACCTGGACACAGAAAAGACATACTTCTCTCTTGTCCCTCCCTTAAGGGTTCAGGTTAGAGTTTGCGGCTTTAGACAGTGGCTATGGATAGCAGTTTCGACCATAGCTATAAGTTTCAACGAACATACAGCAAACGGCCTTTTTACTTTCTAGTCACTAAGTCTTGCTTTGGCAATCCTTAGTTTTTATCTCAGTAAAACTTTTCTGCAGACTATGAAATATTACTGAGGAGTTGCGAGGGTGGAGAGAAAATTTTTCGCTCGCTGACCTCAAAATAGATAATATTTGTACATTAAAATACGCATTTCTGAGTCGCAGTCGGTGGTTCTAAGAGTGACATGCGATGCAGAAACTTCTCCATCTCACTTCAAATAAACTGATTGAGGAAGTGCATGCTCTTTCTGCATACGAGATCCCAGCATTGTCAGGGCGAAATGTAATAATTATAAGTAGAGTAAAGTAGAAATGGATGATACTTATGGGTCATATAATCCGATACAAACGTCCTGCATCAGGCTTAATATAGCAGAATGTTGATTGATGTCGAAAGCCTGGAGCGGGGGTGAAAGATTCCGAATCGTGTATCCGTGTAGAACGGCAAATAAATCCGACTCGACTCACTTAATGCTACAGCCATTAATTAGGACAAAGATAATACTTTTTTTTCCTTCTTTAGATTGCTATGGCAAACTTCATTACCTGCACTATTTCAGTTGGTGGTACTATTAATACGATCTGTATGGAGGTGTTCAGCAGTCAGTTACCAGGAGAGCACAGGGACACAATGGTGAGTGAAGACAGATATTGGCCTTTATTATATAAATACCAAGGAAATACCGGGGTGAGCTTTCGCGCGAAAACATGATATCTTCACACGTGAAAATAACCTGTTTTAATTTTTTTCTGAAGCATCTCAGCGGGTCGGAATCCTAAATCCTTGAATCTGATTGGCTAATAATGCTCTCTTAGCCGGTCCCGCTTTTTTCCATCCGGACCGGCTTGCTCGGTCCGGAATTGGCGGGAAATCTTGAAGTAAAACTATTTTACTACAGCGCGACGAAACGTTGGATTTTTCCTCTTAAAATACAAATTTTCGCCTACAAAACTTTGCAAAGCGAAAGGAAAACATCAGCAATGGAGTAAAAGCCCTGGTTATTTCTCAAAAAGGCGAGTATTCACTTGATTTTGTTGACAACACTTAGCTGGTTTGCTGTTTTTCGAGTTGTTGCTTTTCTTGAACTGTTGACATGTGTTAACTAACTGCAGAGCAGCCTTTTGAGCTCAGTTTTGCGGTTGACATCCGTTATTTTCTTTGGAGTTCTATTTTCTGATCTCGTTCCATTTTGCTTCACTTACGAAAATATGATTCGTAGCCAGAAAATGGTCAAACAAACACATCGCAACGCTGTGCAGTTTGCATGAACTAATGTCAACACGTTTTTCTTGGGTAGTTTTCTTATTCTAGCATTGATTTGTGAAGTTCTTTGAAGAATATAAGGAAGATTAATACTTGAAATAAGAAGATATGAAGGAAGAGACTGAGATGTTTAAGTATTTTTCACTAGAGGTATTCTTCGTGTTTTACGAACTTTCGTTAAAACCGAATTTGAAAGTGTGATTTCATTGTCAACAAGACCAAGCAATAAATATATTTGTATGAATTTTTCAAAGATCAATTTATCTCTCTGTGCTTGCTATGAAATATCACTGTTTGTTTTTTATAGTCATTGCTCCAAGATGTATTTGAAGTTTTGTTTAATCGTTAGTCTACCATTTTTCTCTGAGATTTGCGGACGGCTTTTCTATAAGCTAAATTTAAACTGTGACAGTGCGACGAACCGCGCGTAGAGAGACTTTTTGCACACCAGTTTTCCTTGTTCATCTTAAGGGAAAAAAACAGCAGAAAAAATAAATCTGTTATTCACCGGCTTAGGTCGGTCCGCATAGGGAAAAACTGTGCCCTCGGTCTTGAGTACTCAAGACCTCGGGCATAGTTTTTCCCTATACGGACCTCCCAGCCGGTGAATAACATATATATCTTTAAACGTGAAAGGATCACCGTTGCTACGGTTACATAATAAATCGCGCCTTTCGCAGAGGAAGTGAAATGGTTTTGTATTTCATTGATGTTTATATAATAAATAGATCATTTCGTTCACAACTGCAAGGATCATTCTTCATTTGATTTCATTTCCACAGTTCATATATGATTCATTTCATATATCATTCACACTCATTTCTTTCACGGGAACATATGAACCCACAATCGACCTGCTCTCAATTAACGTCAGTGGCTTCATATCTCAGTTGGTTAGAGCATCGCACTCGGAAAAAAATCTGCGTGATGCAGTTATGAGTTTGCTAGTCATTATTTGGCTGTGTGACCGCGTGATGCGGTTTCAGTCAAAACCCACATTTCACCCTTGCTCACCATAGAGTCTCCAGTAGCTCAGTGGTTAGAGCGTCCGCCTAGATCGCGGAGGGTCGTGGGTTCAAATCCCATCTAGAACTCGAATTTTTTTTCCGAGTTTCCATTTGGGGTTTAATGCATTTCTAACATTTCTTATTTCATTCACTTCGGAGGTCCTGGATGGTTGCATCTTTGATGTGCCTTAATGTGACTGCGTGATGCAGTTATGAGTGTGCTGGTCAAATATTTGGCTGTGTGACCGCGTGATGCGGTTCCAGTCAAAAGCCCACATTTCACCCTTGCTCACCATAGATTCTCCAGTAGCTTAGTGGTTAGAACGCCCGTCTAGATCGCGGAGGGTCGTGGTTTCAAATCCCATCTGGAACTCTATATAAGTTCCAAATTATATATATATATATATATATATATATATATATATATATATATATATATATATATATATATTTCTTATTTCACTCACTTTGGAAGTCCTGGATTAATACTATTATTATCATTATTATTATTATTATTATTATTATTATTATCCCTAGTACAATTGGCTCTTAAGGAATATTGTGTTTTATTCTCGCAATCCTTTGTGGGCCAGTAGCCGTGAACCACCAGGAAACGTAAATAAAAGTCTAAAATAGGGAGAAATCACTTGATCCAGGATAGCTGAATTAATCGATTCTTCTGAAAACCCATCAAACCTATGTATTGTTCTTTTTTTACAGGTCAACTGTACAGTTACCGCTTTTGAGGAATGCGTTCAACCTCCTGAAGATACTCTAGCGTTATACGACTGCATGGCCAGTGTGCAAAACTGCACGCTTCTTGTAGTTTGAAGACGTTGATCTTAGACCTTGTGAATGGTAAACGGTGGTTTTTAATCCTTAATGTCTGGGAATTAAACAGACGATACTTAGCTTGTTACGGTTGAACATTAAAAGAAATTTTTAAAGCTGTCATAATTTTCGAGCGTCTAGCTTTGTTAGTTATGGTCAATTTCTGGTTTCGAATGTGAAGAAATACAATAGTTCCTTGATATCAAAACCCGCTTTAAATGGTTCCTTTTCCATGCATTCAACACCACGAACCACGGTACAACACTGTACACAAAATATTACGCACTTTCCCTAGGGAGAGGGGTAATGTTAGTGAGGGCAAGTTCCCGGATCACCTAGTCCTAACCCTAATAATCATTCGAAAATGTGATTTGCTAAGAACCGAATTGCACCTTGTGTGCGTTTCTAAAACTCCGGAAAACAGTTCGGGCCCCGTAAAATTTTCTGCACGATGAAATTTAATAAAAGTACATGCACGTTGTCCATTAACAGACATTCGATTTTGAATAATTTTGATGGGGGCAATAATAACAAATATCTACCACCAATCAATAAAAAAAGAACTTGAAAAATACTTTTCGGGACCAAAAACTCTTCGCATGTTTCAGAAACGGACACCTGGCCCCTGACATCCACTAAAAAAAAATCCAACTTGTCACCATCGTCATCCTCATCATCATCATCATCAATTCGATCTCGATCGACGCTCGGCAAGCGACCTCCAAACTGAAGTTTCCTACTCTTCAGTTGCTATTACATTCCCTCCACACTACAACCTGCATTCTCCAACAGGTAGTCAACGTACGTTCTCGCGGGTCTACACAATGTCTTTTCACGTTTGCGAAAAGTTGCCTCATATTATACTCATTATTACTCGACAATAAAATATGGGGATCACCGAATTCGTTTTTGAGTTACAATCGCTTGAAACTGAAATTAGGGTGTTTCTAACAGGTTGTATCGTTGCTATGCAAGCCGATTAAGTGGAAAGAAGCCATAGCTTGTTCACCTATGATTGGGCTTTTTGTTATGCCACTATTTAACCAATAAAAAAGCCTTAACCGTGCTTTGTTCTGTTATAAGGCACCCAAGGAAGTGATGAGAGCAGGAAAGAAGTAAGAAGAAGCACGAGCCGTACGCGAGTGCTTTTAACTACTTCTTGAGTGTTCTCGTCACTTCCTTTACTG
>JAEMWC010000150.1:980000-1007500 GCA_016490735.1 Pachyseris speciosa
GAGCGGTGATACGTAAAAAAAAAAATTCTTGCACAGGAAGCTAAATGCATAGCACTTGAGGTTATTAAAAGAACGGGATAAAGGGAAAATGGTAACATAAAACAATGCCTAAAGAGAATGGGCTCTTTGCAGCTAGTCAGTCACGTGGTAAAAAGACGCCATGCTGCAGAGCAAAGCAGCGCAGTGGGACATGACAAACAAAGAGCTTACATCATTTAAAATGGTAATTTTCTTTGTTTGTCATGGCCAAGTGCGTTGCTTGCTCTCCAGCATGGCGTCTTTTCACCACGTGACTGACCAGCTGCAAAGGGCCCATTAAAATTCTTAATTTGTCCTTCAGTTCTTTTATTTGAAAACAGTTGTTTGATATTTCTTCATACAACAAAACATAAATAGTATAAATGGCTTGCTTTTTACATAGTCATCATTACCACTGTTAGTATTTACCACACAAGTGAATAGTGCTTTTCGCGCGCTCTGATTGGTTAACTCGGAGGTGATTAGCAAGTACTATTCACCTCCGAGCAGCCGGAGCGCGAGATTTTAAAATTTCCGACCGACCAATTATTCACCTCTGTGTCGGTAAAAAATATCCAACATTGTTATATACCTTGACTTTCACTCAACAAAACGAGCACTGCGATTGGTTGATTCTTGGTCACGTGCCCCTGACCAAATTCAAATGTCTCCCGACCGGGATACGATTCCGCAGTTGTTGCCCGCGCGCTGGATACAATAGCACATGATTAGTGCATGACTAAAAGGTAACATGATCTTCAGCACGTGCTCACGTCAGCTTGATTTACGAGGGCGGACCTGACAACACTGACTGTAATTATACAAAAGTTATGGAACCTGAGACAAAAGGAAACGTTTTTCTCCAGTATCAGCCGATGAAATTCAGCACCTAGTAGGAGGAAAAGATTCGGAAAATACAAGAAAGGCATATTCCACGTTTCAGGTACTTTTAAACATTTGTAAATTATTCATTCAGCAGGCTTGTGAATAAAGACTGATGTGTTCTTGTAGTAGCTTGTAGTGCCGTCTTTGTTTGTTTGATCATTTTGCTGTGATTGTTAAATATCGCTATCACAAATAATTATACTATAAAATCTCTCTCTTGAGATATAAAATGTATTTCCAAAATATTTTTGATAGAACATTAAGTACTGATATAAGAAATATAACATTTATATAACAATATACTGTAATATAATTTTGTTTTATATGAAACTTTAACAACCATCAAAACAACAAAATGTATTGGATGCATTGAGGTTTCTCTGTTTCTAAATATTTGAATAATAACAATCTATATTGTTATATACCTACACTTTCACTCAACAAAAGGAGTACTGCGATTGGTTGATTCTTGGTCACGTGCCCCTGACCAAATTCAAATGTATCCCGACCGGGATACAATTCCCAATTGTTGCCCGGGTGCCCGGATACAGCAGCACGTGATTAGTGCATGACTACAAAGTGGCATGATCTTCAGCACTTGCTCACGTCAGCTTGATTGACGAGGCGGACCTGAGAACACTGCCAGTTTTCAGTTTTATAAACCAACGATAATACAAACGTTATGGAACCCGAGACTAAAAGAAAACGTTTTTCTCAAGTATCAGCCGAAGAAATTCAGCATCTAATAGGAGGAAAAGATTCGGAAAATACAAGAAAGGCATGTTCTACTTTTTCAGGTACTTTTAAACGTTTGTAAATTATTCATTCGGCAGGCTTGTGAATACTAGAGACGTGTTTTTGTAATGCCGTCTTTGTTTGTTTGTCAGTTTATTTTGCTGTGATTGTTGAAGGGAAAGTCTCGGTATATAACAAAGCACTTAATGTATGATCCCTCGGGAAACTAGTTAGTTTTGTTTTCCCTCGAGTCCTGATGTTTCCCTCGACTTCGTCTCGGGAAACATCAGGACTCTCGGGAAAACAAAACTAACTGTTTCCCTCGGGACCATACATTAAGTATATATTATGACTCAACTGTGTAATGGAAATTCCCAACAATAACTGACAGTGTAATTTTGGTTTTAATATGAAATAGTAACAGTAGTCAAAATAACAAAATATACTGGATCAATTGAATTTACTACTGCTATTTAGTAGGAACTGCTGATATTCTGGCTCAGTTCTGAAATGTAAATTTCCGCCAATAAATAACAGTATATTATGAGACGCGAGTGAACACAGCGAAAGAAAAGTTTTGGAGAAACTGTTTACAAGTATCAAGAAAAAGAAGGAAAGAAGAGCGGCGTTGGTGACTGGGAAAATGCCTAAACTGGGTAACAGTTTACAATCTGCTACGGGAAGCATGCTACAAGGCAAGTTTCCCGGAATTTTATTTATTTATTTATTTTTTTCTTACTGTTCATTGAATTAGACAACTAAGTAAGATTCCTTTGTGCCTTGAGCAGGTCTTTTCGGTAATAGATCACGGAAGACGTCAAAATGTCTGCAGCTCATTTGCCAAAACACATTTTAACATCATCTGTGATTGATTACTGAACAAACACACGACAAAAAGGAACTAAGTGGTAAACTATAATACCTGATTCTGAAGATATATGAATATGTGAAAATATGAAAATCATATATCGTATATGATACGTGATTCTCTTAGACATTATATTATGATATAAATCTTACGTAAATCGTAGATTAGTTACAAAGGAAGAAATGTGTGGGAAGGAAAAAAAATCGTGCAAAGCTTGTGCCTCAGGAAAAAAATCCTCCAGACAAGAGGGTTTAAAAAAAATTCATGCACCGAACTGTTTCACCCCCGCCCCCCGGTTATTTATAATTGTCCGTCCCTTAGCTGTTTTTTTACAGAAGGTAACTCCCTCTGTAATAAAGAAAGTAGCAATGTTATCATTTGTTTTCACAAGTTACGATTTATGTTCCGTTGCATGTGTTTCCCTCAGTTCACCGCTCTGACAAATACGTAGTTCATAAAATCATTGATCACTTTTCCTGGTTGTTCATTAAATCTGACTTCGTTTATTCTCACCTTTTCATACCTTACCTACATACATACATGTATATACTTTATTTACCCTCGATCCCAACTAACTGCGATTAAAGCAATTAAATTTTCCACCAGCCCCACCCCCAAGGGGGGCGGACGGCCCCACAATCACATCATTCTGACTGTAAGAAGTACAATAGGCCATTTCCTAATTACCTTTGGCCTCTTTTTCAAAGCGAGTCCCGGTGTTAGTTTAATTTGCATGTGAATGAAAACTTATTGAAAAGACGAGTACCAGGACTCGCTTTGAAAAAGAGGCCAAAGGTAATTCGGAAATGGCCTATTGGTTGTTTATGTGAGTGACTGAATCGGCAACATAGTATTCAGAGAATTCAAACATTGCTTGCTGATTGCGTGAAAAAATTGTGTCTATGGAATTTGCATTTCTAATACTTGCTTGGCTTCTCATAATATTTGTGCTGCTGCGTCGGTGGGAAAATTGGTACACGAAAATTTGGTTTTATCAACTGAGTTCATAATGTAAGTTGGCCATTGTAAAGAGATTCAGAGTGAATCGAATTCAATCTGACGAAGGGCTAGCGCTCGAAACGTCAGTTGATAAAACCAAATTTTCGTACACATAATGTTTGTCTTCACGTATTTAGTAGTCTGCTTGACGGAATAGAAGCCATGATACATACACTAAGTTTCGAAAAAACGTTCCGAACCATGGCCTCAGAGTCTTATAACACTCACTTACTGAAAATTAGCTATGCTATGAGCATGGTTGATCCGGTGTTGTAGTGGTTATGCCGCCCGACTAGTATCTGGTGAGACCCGGCTCGGGACGACATGTTTTTCTTTCTTCTTGGGATGTGTGTCGCACTTTAACCTTAAAGTTTGTCTATGGAGTTTTTACTTGCTCATTAAAACTTGTTTGATCAGAAGCTTTGTGTTCTGACTCGGAAATGATTTCTCATTTCGGATTGTCAATTTTCCTCACATGGACAGCAACATTCCCACCAATCCGGCCTATGGTGTTTTCATATCTCAATTGGTGAGATATGCTAGACTTTGCACGTCGAAATTGGATTTTATTGATAGACTTCACCGACTTTCATCACATCTCCTTCACCAAGGCTTCAAATCTACGCTGCTTCGTAAATCGTTAACTAAATTCTTGAAACGCCACGGTGCTATCGTTGAGAAGCATGGTGCTACTCTACAGGAGATGAGCCAGGTTAGCAATCCAGAGATGAGATTATATCCTTTACATTATCCTGACGTCCAAATTTGAGATCTTTGTTGCTTCCATTCATTACATTTTAATGCAAGTGTGCAGCGCAATTTTCCTGAAGTTGTGCGCGTGCTTGCTTATTTAGTTCACGTGTGCTTAGTTCGTTATTTAGTTCACGTGTTCTTAGTTCGTTATTTAACGTACTCCTATTATTTTACGTTGTTTTCCTTGCTAATAATATGTATTGTCAATAACTGTGCTCACAGTGTGGGTGGCTCCTCCTAAAATGTTCTGCAATTGGTATAGGATTTGATGGAGCCGAAACCAATTGTGGAATTGCACACATTTTAGGTATCCTACTGATGAACAGTTATTCCATGCAGATATTTTTAGAAGAAACATTTGTTTGCGGTCTGTCACCTTCGAATTACAAATTCAGATCTGATGCTAAGAGAGAAGCTTATAGAGTATATCAAGACCACAACGTGGAAATACCTATGAAACCAACTGCTAGCCATATAACATCAGTTCAAGGAAATTGGTCCCCTTATAGCACTTATTTCATTTCAAAGACTACGAGAAGTCTGTCACTTCTCTCAGGAAATAGCAAAGCGAAGAATAAATAAGTTATATATACTTAATCATCTCCTCGTCGGGGAAACGCAAAAGCCTACGCGAAAATCAGGTTCAACGCCTCGCATCTCCCAGTGCCAGGCGAATTTCCCTGATGGAAATAGGAGACTGCCCGCTGCCTAAGGAGACTGCTCATTGCCTATAATTCAAAAGTATAAGATCAACCGACCTCCAGCTAGGCTATAGAAAGAGTTCTAAACAATAATAAGCTATTATATAGATAGATAGATATTTTTAGAGCGAAATTCACGCCTCTTGTTAAGGCTCTAAAAATCGCATTAATTACAACAAATGACTTGTCCATTTCACATGTTCTTGCTTGGTTAATGAATTGCTTCTTGTCCAGTTCCTTTTGTATTCCTTATTTTGTTCTAAATAGTTTCAGAGGTTATGTGATTGCTTTTGCGTTCAAGGGCTCCGTTGGGGGATTCTGTTATTTTTGTTTGAATTTTGCAATTCAGGGGCCCTCAGTAGGGAACTTATTACATTGTTTAAGGGCCCCGCCTTGGAATTTGTTATGACACTAATCACGATTGTTCAGAGGCCACTTGCGTGGAATTTGTTACGTTGAATCGGTTACATAACTTCTGTCACTCACCTTTTCAGTATTTGTTAATCACCTGACTTATATAAGCTAGGACCTCAGACTAGCACAACCATTGTAAATAGTTTTTAGTTCTTAGTTTTTAAACTTTTTAATCTGAAGAAGGCTGAACAGCCGAAACGTCATTACATTCGTCAGATCAGCTAGAAGTTCGCCCCACTGTCCTTATTTCTTATTTATCTACTAATTCACGTGGTGGCATAGTATCCTTCGGATCCTTCTGCTGGGAGTTCATTGTTTGTGTAAACCTCCTTATTCTGCCTATATAATATATATATATATATATAGCAAGTACATCCTGGACATGGTTTTTCAAACCAAGCAAATGCCGGTACGAGAGACATCTAGCGAAACACAATGTCACATCAGCCTTCTTCGACGGTTGCTGTTCGGTCTTTCACCAGTCCAAACACAGGTACACGTACGGAGGTCACGATTCATCCTTGGGGGACACCTTAGCGGAGGACATTTGCATCGACAGTCTCTGGGATCGCGTATTTTGGAGGCCATCTTGCAAGGCTTACTGCTGCATACGCAGTGGCAACTTTTGTCGTCAAATTGGTACCTTTTGGTGCACTTGTGTTGAATCCCCGAAGGGTCGCACACGCACTGACATTTTTCTGGGTTCCACCGAAAGTTTTTGCGACAGACAACGCCTTGGGATTTGCACTCACAACGGCAGTTTTCTTTGGAATACACTTGGGTTCTATTGTTGCAGTCCGCTGGCTTTGCTGTGCACAGGCACCCACATTTAGTATGGTTGGTCACTTTTACAAAAGTGATTTTTTTAAATAGCTCATCTAGTTTGTCGGAAGAAGACGACCAACTCACTTTGCTCACCAAAAGATTGAAATCTTCGGTCTCTGGAAAAGAAAGCAAATATATAACAAACAAAGAAGCTTATATAATTCATTTCTTTCATTGCCAACACAGGGTAGTTATGCGCCCAACAGGCGTCAATCGCAAAAAGTTGACGATACCTTGATTGCAAACAGTTTGCATAAATGGAAATACAGTTTTACGTTCAAACCCGATGAGTCGTCAATGATTACAAACAGGACGCAATCGCGAGCAAAAATAACACGGAAATACTACCACAAACTGTTCGAGATCAATCATTACATTACATTACATTACATTACATTACATTACATTACATTACATTACATTACATTACATTACATTACATTACATTACATTACTGCTGCCGTGGGCCGAGCCCACATAGCACCAACACAAACGATCGCCACTCCTTGCGGTCCTGCGCTAACGCTGTTGCCTCTTCGAAGGAAAGTTCAGAGTCTTGCAGGTCTCTCGACACTGTATCTTTCCATTGCATGCGCTGTCTGCCTGGGCGACGGCGCCCTCGTGGTTTCCAGTGGAGCAAGCGGCGGGGCAAGCGAGTTTAGTGCATACGGATGACATGTCCGAGCCATGTAAGATGTTTGTGTCGTAAGATGTTTGTGTCGAGATCAATCACCGACCACTTTTGAGCACGTGACAATTTGAAACGGAGCAGAAGCTGGATTTTCGCGCCTTTTGGTGCCTCTTGAAGCATAGATATCGGGTGCGAACTGCAATTACGCATGCATATCAGGGGCACCCAACGACAAGTTTCGGTAGATATCTGTTCGGTGGCGTGTAGTTCGCCTAAGGCTTTCGGCGTCGATTTAAGAGTGTACTCGGATTTTCGTAGGTAAAACGTGGCCTAAAAAATTCGTAATGTGGAAATCATAACCCCTGAGATTTTCGGAAAGGTCGTTATTGCTGTTTTTGGCAGTAAAAAACGTCAGCTAGCATTTTCGGAAAGAGAAAAAGGTTCCCTAGAAAGTTCATTTCAGCTAGTATTTTCTCAAAGAAAGATTTTGTTCCCTAAAATTTTCGGGCAATTAACATTTCAGCTAGGGAATCCGAACAGATCAAAGTTTTCTAGCTAACCAAAACATCACTTTAAACAGACTTCAAACACCATAAGGTACTTAAAAATGCCTTTCTACAGATTTTGACTGCTTTGGCTCGTTGGGTGCCCCTGGCATATGGAAGCAAAATCGCAAGCAGTTAGATCCAGTTGTTTCGCGATCGAGCTATCGAACCAGGCTTTACAAATAGGACTCTGTTAACTAGCTCAAAAGGTAACCGTCACCTTGTACGGCAGCTCAAGATGTTAAGTGTCTCCGCCAAGTCTGGTGAAACTAAACAGTAAAACTGAGCTAATCTAGTAATGACTCGGTCTCTCAACTCTCTCTCACATTCACTCTTGGTGATGGTTTGGTTGCCAAATGCTAGGATATATTAGCTGTATAAGCTTCTCTTAAATCCGCGGGTAAATAAAGGTGATGTAATGTGGTGTGAAAAGGTGGTTGTGTAGGTGTTGGTGAACATAGGGCGCCTAAACAACGACGATTGCAAAGGAAACAAAAACGTCACTTCAAAATATTAATTCTCGCCGGTTATCGTACCCGCTCTTTCGAAATTATTCAAACTTGTTCAACTTGTAAAAAGTGGACAAACTACCCAGGAACTAAATTAATTCATTGTTATGCGTTCATGTTCTCGACAAAACCTTTAATTTGATCATTTTACCTTGTTGCTTCGCAGAGGACGACAGAGAAACGTACTAAAATGTACAAAGCACATACAGAGCTATAGCTTTGCTTCAGTATCAAACCAAAATTCGCCACTCCCGTCTTCTTTGCTAAAGTTCCACTATGTTTGTAGCCTGTTGCAGGGTCTCCGATATTGGGGCTAGCGAAGACAACGAGCGAAGGACGAGGGAAGAAAATCCCGCTAAATTTCCTTCGCGCGTTCTCGCTCGCAGGCCCCAAATATCTGAGAGCCTGGAACAGGCTATTATGTTGGATATTAGCCTTCGCGACAGGGGTAGAAGGAGGAGGGGAGGGAAAAAAGGACGGGGATCCCTTTTTCACTCCATTTCCCTGCCCCTCCCCTTTCTACGCCTGCCACGCAGGCTATTTAACAATAGGGAGCTTTAGCAAAGACGACGGCGACGGCAACGAGAACGTCACTTCAAAATACAACTTCTCGTTTTCGTAACGCGTTCGCTATTATTCCAATTTGTTTAACTTGGAAAATACTGGCGAACTATTCAGGGACTAAATTGTTATGAACGCCGTTAAGGTAAGGAAAAAGAAAGAAAACTTTACAGTCACACGCCCCCGTTCTCGAGAAAACCTAAAATTTGGCCATTTCACGTTGTTGTTTTGCAGAGGACGGGAAAGAAATGTATCAAAATGTAAAACGCACGTGCAGAGCCATTGTTTTCGCTCATTAAGCCTATTGTTTTGTGGCGTTCTCGTTGCCGTTGCCGTCGTCATTGCTAAAGCTCCCTAATTATTCTACGAGGGCGCGCTGGATATGAAGCGCTGGTTATAATCTTTTCATATCCAGCAAGCCCGAGTAGAATAATTGTTTTATTAAAAACCCTACGACGCATAAATGAGAATCTGAACAAAAAAAGTGGAAGAAAAGAACTCGGAGAAAGACAAAACCGAAAAAAGGAAACTTTTGTCCATCACATGACTAAACAAAAAAAGGGCGCGAAAACTTTTCGGTGTGTTGCAACGTTTCCGAGCAAAGTTGAATGAATTCAATGAAACTGTCCGAGAATAACGTTGAAGCTTCAGTTTAGGGTCCTTTTTTGGAAAAAGTGCAGAGTTTATTTGCTCTGAATGGTTGTAAATGGTCAGTAGTTTGGTAAAAACATCAATCATTGCTCAAAGAGGGTGGAACGGCTTTCACGAAGATGTACGAGTCGAAGGAAGCGAATTTGTAATCCATCAAAACAACAGCACCATGGGCGAATTTCATCGAAATGAAGACACAATTTCAATTTGTTTTGATGGACTGGAACATTGTCTCACCAGACCTGGTCGGAAACAAGATATATGAGGGATACGAAAGACAAATGTCCAGGTTATGCTTCAAGAAATGGCTTATAAAAATTTGTTTCGATGCGTGGAAGAAAAACTGGAAGCGCGGCCGAACAGAATAACAAAAACAACAAGAACGGCGATTCTTCTCATTTTTTACAAACCATCATATACCTGTAACCGGAAAGTTTGAAGCTGGTGATTGATACGTTGCATGCATCGATTGCAGGTCAGAACATTTTTAACATGTGTTAATTTTTTCAAAAGTGTCACTGATGGCTGGAAAGATTTTCAATAATGGATTATTGCTGCAAATTTCAGCTGAAGTTCTTGTTTGTTCAGTTTATTTTGAATAGACTGGTCTGTGAGCATAGTTACAAATTGGGGACGCCGACACTTGTTGTTGAATACATATTTTCAATTTCTTTTAGCTGAGTTCAAAAACTCTTTCGGTATCTCCGTAAATAAAAGCGCGTTTGCTATTTGCTAAACATCGATCAACAGCCCTGAAACTTTTTTTAGCACTGCAAGAAATTTTTTTATCACGATCCCAGCACTGTTTCTTGTCGTTCTAAAACACTCAGCAATGAATTCCATTTGTATTTCGGTTCCAGTTTCGAAATCTCTACTCGTTAATTCCCGCTGTGAGACGACTAATGTTTTAATGGCTGCCGTTTCGAGGGAAAATTTCATTGAGCTTTCTCTGTTTGTTGAAGCGTTCATTGACCATATAAGGTAGTACAGGTATATGAGCTGAGAGCCTGTGTCCGGCTAGCCAATGAAAATGCTGGAAATCTGATATCCGTAGTTCAATTTTTATAAATAGACGTACCTTCAACTTGACACGTTGTCTCGAACGGTCTTTCATTGCATGCACCCCCACAGCGATGCAGTTTCACAAACAAAGGGAAATTCAATGCACTTGGGTCCACAGGCTGGGGGACAGCAACAGCCACAGGACGCGGTTCGCAGTTCGCACTGTCAAGAATGACAGGCGGGAGATCAGAAAAGCTCAGTTCACCGACAGACTGCCTTCCTAAGCCATCTGCATCAACTGGAAAAAATAAACAAATTTAACTGTTGTGACCATCATGTAGGGCGAGTAGTCTTGGTAGAGCAACAGATTGTAAGGGGCTACGTTATTGTGATTTTTAAAGAGATTTTATAGGGGAAAATTAAAACAAACTTCCCTATAAAGTACTTTTCTTCACAACCAAAATAATTATGAAACCAAAGGAAATATATCTTAAAGGGCGAGCAAACCATAAACCGAGCAAACCATAATCGGTATTTACCATTTGGACCACGTCTCAAAAGAAGAACTTGACAACCTTGGCCCAACAATTTTCTCAATTTGTAATCCATTTGAATCCTCGCCATCCGTAGCCAGAGGCTTGTTTATAGCTCTTCGCAAACTGGTAAAAACTGAACCATTAGCTTTGGGTCCCCCTCTTTAGTCTATTTCAAACTACACAATACTCGAACAATTGGCGCAAAGGGCTGATCATGAGTGCCAAGTGTATGGCAAAAGACACCTTGGACAAGTCCTGGTAGGTGTTACTACCTACAAGGGGTGGGTGGGTGGGCGGGTGGGTGGGTGGAGATGATGTACACATAACGACGAGAAACATAAAATTGAATAAACAAACTTACCAGAGCATTCCATTCGACAGCCAGTGTTACAACACTTAAAGCCTTGTGAACAAGTGGAGTCATTTTTGCAGAGGTCTTTCTCTAATTCCTGAGGACAGTCTTTAGGCCGAGGACCAGCTCGACAAATCTCTAGATGTTACACAATTAAATCATACAAGGCATAAGACACTGGGAATAGTATACTCTTTTAACCTCCTGCACTGTCCTGCATTTCGTGCACGGGTTTTTGCCCATACTGGTTATTCGCTGGTTTGGCGTGTGTACTAGAATATGAACTCGCCTCAGTGACGGTGAATTAATGGTAGAAATTTACCTCACCCGGCGCTTCAAGGCTACGTAATTAACCACCGGTATCCACTTCCACTAAGATAAAGAAAAAAGTTTCTGGTTCCTTTTACTTACTTTTTTCTCCGTTGTTTAGATCTCTAACGGTATCCCTCAGGTTTGACACAAATGTATTGTCCATTGACATAGCACGCAGAAATGATTCCAGTGACGTCACATTGGCCATGGCACTGCGCAGTTCCAATGGCATCTTAGTCTTTCTTAACTGAAATGAAACGAGGTTTAAGACGTTAGGTCGAACACATCCGTCCGCATATAGGCGCCAACATAGCATGGCCTCGCTCATATACCTCGATCCTACCCGGCCTTTCTTTTATCTAGTGTCAGACCTTGTTACCAGCGACCACGCGGTGTTCCTAACCGCGACTTTTGAGTGTTTTTTTTTTTATGTTTGGTTGTTTGTGTTTTTCTGTTGTTGTCGTTGTTTTTTTAAAACATTTTTTATTTTGTTTTTAACCAATTTAGAAGCAAATCTAAGGCATCACAACTGCCAAAAACGTAGTGCAACCTTTGAAAAACATAAACGGATGGGTGACAGGAAATGGATGACGGAATGGCATGTTAAGTGCCATGGCATATTGGCAAATTTTAGAGTTTTTTTTTTACCTTTTTTCTTGGGGGGGGGGGGTGGTCAATTACGTATTTTTAGTATTAGGTTTTATAGATATTTCTTATAATTCATTATAGTTATTGTATTTTTATGGATATTTTTAAATTCATGTAAAGCGCCTTAGATCATTTTAATGTTAAAAGGCGCAATATTACGTAAATAAATTATTATTATTATTATTATTATTATTATTATTATTATAAGAAAAACAACACATAAAGCGGTTATAAACATGGTGAAGCAATGCATTTTATGAAATCTGACTTGACGTTTCGTATGTCCCAACATACATTTTCAAAAGTAACCGTTATGAAAATGTATGTTGGGACATACGAAACGTCAAGTCAGATTTCATAAAATGCATTGCTTCACCATGTTTATAACCGCTTTATGTGTTGTTTTTCTTATAAAACTTCGATGGCCGAAGAACAAGAGTCTCTATTATTATTATTATTATTATTATTATTATTATTATTATTATTATTATTATTATTATTATTATTATTATTATTATTATTATTATTATTAGTGTCCCTTCTCTCGACCCGTTACCGACTGGCCCGTCCACCACCATCCATTTCCCTCCCGTCAGCCGCCATAGTAACATTGTTATCTCAATCTGCTTTTTGAGAGCACTTGCTTATATTCCACTCAAAATGTATTCAGTTCTTTCTACAGAGAGCTTTGTACAATTCTATTCCTTTTATTATCTTTAGCAGCTGAACATATCAAACATATTATCCAAAAAAGTTTTCAGGTTGAGAGTGAGCGCGTCTGTGTTTATCTGCGCACAAAAGAGCAAAGATTGTCTGTTGTTTCAGTGTGTTTTTAGCTGCATCATTTGCGCTGTACTTGCTGAGCATCACCTTCAGTGTTTGATAATAGAATGATTTGCGCGAATTTATTGACTGTAATTTTATCCACCCGTTCTTTTTCTTTTTCTTTGGTCCTACTTTCCCAGTAGAATCAAGTTTTACAATGACAGAATAACTTTTGAGCGTGTGTTCTCTTTTTTGTGACAGACTATACGGTTCGTCGGTTTTCCTTTGTTGTGAAGCTTTCTTTAATATCAAGGCAATTAATTGAGCTTTCTAGTATTTGCAAATCTTACAATTTACCAGTACAGGGTGAACCTTTCTCCGAATGCATCGAGCCCGTATGTCAGGTCAATTTACCGCTCACAAATATTGCAGTAGCGGTGTTTAATTCCTGTGTTGCCCTCTATCCGGTCGAGTTTGAACAAGTTCGCCAAAGTGCTCTTCCGGTCACGATACACACTTTGCACGCGGTTTTTTCGGTCTGATGGTAATCAGTGAGCGTGATTTTAGAATGAAGTGCTCTTTGACTCGACTTTTGCAGATACGCAAATCCAGTAAACATGGCAGTTTCACGGATTTGTTCAATTTTTGGCAGTTTTCAGTGAATTACAGAACACTGATATATGGCTAAGTGGATCCCAGAATTTGCCTCTTCAATGCTCGCTCTCTGAAAAAAGTCTAAAAAATGGTAATGAGAAAATGGAATACTGAAAAACTGGAATACTGTAAATTTCATTCAGGACAGGGCCATTTTTATTAGCGGAAATAATAGAATTATGCACAGTTTAGTGAAGGGATAAGGAAAATTAAAATCCTTTTCATCTCTTTTCTGTGACTTGTCACGGATGAGTAAACGTTGGACGCGTCAACTTTCTGAGCTAATCAGTGGAGTAAAACGTGAGTCGATTCGGTGGCTAGCAGTGTGGGGCAAGCACAGTTCATCATCATTTTATCGGTTTTGAAAGCTACCATAGCATAGACATTGATAGTAGCTGAATTTGAGCCACGAGTCTACACAAAACCGGACAAGGTAAACGTGTTTTGTTTCCGATGATTTTTTAAACTCACCACAACATACAACGGACGACGGTTTTAAACTTGACCCTAGTAACGATTACAACACGAGTCCATAAATTAGACGGTTTATAATTAAATATGACCTTATATGTGCGATGGGCGAACAACGAAGCGGTTTCCTCCTCGAAACTGCGAAAACTTTAAATTTTCTTCAACTTTTATAAGCAATTTTCAAACGGAAGCGACTGTCGGAGCAACGGCACGAACTACAGGAACAAACTAATCATAATAATCATGTACATAAACTTACCCGCATGCCGTACGTTAGTCCCATACACAGACAAATCAGTGAAACTGTCTTCATCTTGCTGCTAGATTTCGCAGTAAAACAGGAACACCTCAGCTGGATTGAATTTTCGTTCGACTGAGTAATTTGTGATCGTTTAGAGCGATTAAATATTGTCACAACCCTACGTCATAAGCTATTGTAGATACATGTATTGACTACCTATCAAATTCTGAAACAATACACCCGACATCCTGTCATGCTCAAGCCCCGACTAAGCTAAAGAGGGGGATATGGGCGATATTTAGGGGAAGTTTCGCGATTTTAAGACAGCTATAGACATTTTAACATGGTACATATCTTTGCTAAAAAGAAGCTAGCAGCTTCGCTAGTGTAAGTAAAACAAGCTTCAGAGGAAAAAATATGTTTACAATACAGGAAGTCGTATCGAGAAGAGTTCATTTCCGATTGACTTGGGCGTGACAAGGGATAAAAACCTCGTTGCCTCACTAAACAGCTCCTGGTTCTAAGCTTTTGAAAACACAAATGCTAACAGCTTAGGCGAGGGTAGGATTTCAAACAAACCACAGGAGAGAGTGGTCGAAGAGGATTTCAAACCAAAGAAATAGCTGGAGGAATTACTGATCACGAGAAAATTAAGGACCTAAGCATTTCATCACTGCAGGAATTGCATGCTCTTCAGTATCAGTAAATATTTTCCTGAAAAGATGTGTTTCAGCGGGGTATGTCACAAAAGGAGGAAACCGGAAAGCTAAACTGAAGGGAGCATCAATTCAAGGTTTGACAATTTACTTGGATTACAGGTCACTCGACCACTTTTTGCAAGTATCATTAAACATGGATAATTGTTTAATAACAGAGAGACGCTGTGGATTATTATTATTATCATTATTATTATTATTATTATTATTATTATTATTATTATTATTATTATTATTATTAGGAAACGTAAATAAAAGTATACTAAAAAGGGAGAAAATCACTTGATCCAGGATAGCTGAATTAATCGATTTATCTGAAAACCCATCAAACCTATATTATAGGTTTGGCATTTTTAACCCAGTGAAACGCAGTGAACTAAAACTTAAACCACGTCTCGGGTAATCTAACTCTAATCTACAGATTAGATGGCAATAGTTTGTCAAATGCCACTTGCCAGCAATGTTTTTCATATTCCAAAACCCGTTACATGTGATTAAATTATAAAATTCTCAATCATCATCTCCCGTCATATATTAGAAAAGAATACCCCACTCTGTCATCAAGTTTGTTAAAATAGATTGATTGCAAGTGAAACACCCTCCTCAGTTGGGGTTTTTATTCTTCAGCCCGGAAATAACATGAAGTCAAGTTCACTGTAAAAGCAGACACGGGAATGTCCCCTATAAACAATCTCTTAAGGGCGGAAACGAGATGGCTTAAACGGAAGGAACCTTCCCAGTTTCAAGGCGAGAATTCGAGTGATGGAACCCTGTGATAGACCCGGACAGGCTCTTTACGTTCCTGCTGATTGAATGACCTCGAGCAAAAACTATTTTCCAGCGTTTAAGCTTTTGACATAGCTATGGCAATTTGTGCCACAAAGCAATGTTCACTGAAGTGTTTAGTCGAGGCATAGAAGCACCAAGCTCAACATAATCCAAAGAGCCAAGAAAATGACAAACGTGAGACAACTGTAGTTATTCTAACTTATTCCGGTTAAGGGATAAGAAAATAAGAGAAATAAGGTTTTCCATAAGAACGCATACTCTCAATGGCGAAAGTGCCTGACAGCAGCGCTCCGAATAGTCTGGACCGAGTGACTGAGCCTGACGTCCGGCACTTCGCGGACCACGCAAGAATTTCCCGCCTAAACCTTCCTAACAGAACGAAATAAAAGAATGCATACTGTCATACTCTGTGCGTTTCTACTCATTGTCTTTATCCCGGCTATCAGGAGCTTAATGAAAATTCTCCCCTCGAGGACTTTTAAAGTCAAAAACAGTAAACTGTTTCTTTATTATTATTTTGAGCAAAGGCCACCAAACCTTGCGACTTGATTCGGAAAATTATCTAGGAACAATTGGATTTTAATGGTAAGTCTATCTTTTTTGAAGTTATGTTATAATGGCAACCAAATTTTGAGTGGCAGGTTTTGCAGAAAATGCATATTTTTTCAGATCTCAAGCAATTCGGCAATTCATTTGGTAAAATTGGCATTCCCGAAATTTATTTCAATTTTAATTCCGGCGGAAAAGAGAAATAAGATATGGGAGGAAATATTGGCTTGTCACGAATGGAAGTAAGAGACAAATGGGGATAACCTGAGGGAAAAGGAATATCTCTCTCCCGAAACTCAGAAAATCCAAACCAAAAGAAACAACAAATATGGCAAATTTAATAGACAAAATTAAACGAAAGCCATCTTAAAACTATCTAGATTGTTGCAGGAACTAAATTCGTGGCCTGAAGAAAAGGCAGGAGGGCAGCTGTCCTTCAGTGGCGCCGTAGGGGCTGCTAGAATGTCAGCTGGCTTTGGCTTGGTAAGATCCAAAACCTGGTCCGTTTGGCAGTAATACTGAGCCATTTGAGTTGACCTCCAACTCACATGCCTGGCAATGTCAGCTAAAAGGACTCCCAATGTAGACAGTGTAATGGAACAGCCCCTTCTGAAACTATGCATGGTTTCACCTTCGGAAATTCCCAGCTGCGACTATAGGTATGTGGTGAGCCAGGGCGGCAACGGTGGATCCGACAAATGGTTTTTCAGAAACTTTATCACTCTTTTTAGAGGCCCTGAAAAGGTATCCCTCATGAAGATTGATACTGAGCAGCTTAATTGAACATAACGAGACTGGACATAGGAGATGATTTGAACACCTTTTGATGGCAAAAACATGAAAATTTTTACCGCGTAAAGTTTTTCCCATGGATTGTCTAAAAATACAACCTTGATTATCAGGGAGAGACAGTACCTCCTTGGTGAGGGTTCGTCCCAGATCAGAAGCTCTGTCACCTGAGAAAAAATCGACGCAGAAGAAGGCTAGGTCCCTGATGAAAATGTAACGATTCAGGGAGAGGGGAGGGTAGGATCAGAAGAAAGAAAAGCTAGGTCGTTGAGGTGATGACTTAATTTCCACAACTTGTCCACAAAATGGGCACAGACTGCTTGGGGAAGGCTTGGGACGAAGCTTGTTCTTGGTACAGGAAACGGAGATAATCTTTGACAGACTGGTGGGAGGCAGGATTGCCTGTTCGGAGGGGGTCATACCATGAGCCGCCTCTCCCTACATTATTGAAGATGGAACGCAGTTTGCCAGTAAGGCTATCCACAGTTCCTGCTGCTAACGGACTGGGCAATGTGATCCGAATAAAGGGCAGGTGGGCTTGTGAACTTTTGTCTTGCATTTCCGATCTTTCAATATGAGTGCTTGTGCCTCCCTGACTGCTATAAAGAGTTGCCAGGTATCATCATCCCAGTATCCTCGCAGCGTTTTCTCCTCCCTCTCTGGGACCTTAACCACACCGCTCCAGCCAACACCTGATGCGTCAGAGAAAAGAGTGATGGAGACGTGTTTTTCATCTTTCCAAGGAAGATGGCCATTCCATTTATCAAGAAAACGCCAATGCAAGAGTTCTTGCTTCAAAGTGGAAGAAACATTGATAGCTCTAGAGGTTTTTGAAGCTGCTGAGATGGCCTGGTAAACACAATTGGTAAAAAGCTTAGCAACCGGAACCGAAAGGGAAAAGGAGGTTGTCTTGCCGGGAAACTTAGAACTGCAACTTCTTAAGGTGGTCCCCACCTGTTTCTAGCACTTTCCACCTCTTGTACTTTGATAGATCATCACTATCAATCTTTATAAGTTATTACCTTTATAGTGGTATCAAACAAACACCCAATCTTTGGTAAACAAGTCATTAAAAAGTTTCCACTCAATAGGTTACCATAGCAACAATATAACCTGTTAGAAACGTCCTTAATTTTGGTTTTAATAGAAAATAACTCAAAAACTAGCTCGGTGACCCCCATTTTGTATTACTGAAAATTAATAAGCGCATCGAGATCCAAGTTTTTGCAAAGTTTAAAAAAAAATTGTACCTGTGGATTCAGAGCCACCTTAAATTATCGAAAATTTAGGGTGCCTCTGAATCTACTGGAAGAATTTTTCTTTAACTTTGCAAAAAGTTGTATTTTATTATGCTAATTATTTCCCAACAATAAAAAATGGGGGTCACCAAACTCGTTTTTTAGTTATTGTGGCTTAAAGCTAAAATTACGGGTGTTTTAAACAGGTTATAGTGTTGCTAAGTTGATGTATTATGTTCACCAATGATTGGGCATTTGTTTGATACCACTATAAAGGTAACAATGTACAAACTTTGGTAGCAATGATCCATCAAAATAAAGTGCTGAAAAATGCTGGAAACCGATGTAAGCCACCTTAAGGGGCACAGTCATCATCATCATCATTTATTTGCCTGTTTTCCTAATACAGTCTTACTATTCAGAATGGAAATCTCTAAAAGTAGCGAACTTTAAAACCTTTTCTATGGGTAGCGTAAAAGCCTGGATGTCAGATTGACAGATGTGCCCCAGGAATTTTACTTTGATGTGAGGAATGAAGACGCTGTTGACGATACTCAAGAAATAGCCTAACCCCAGGAGGATAGTACACGCGATAAAAGTCCCCATTTCTACAAGCTGGAAGTTCGAAAAGCTTGTGAGGGACCTTGCACGAGGGCGAAGCTGACCAAGGTGCCTATCATCGATATATGTGAGCAAGGAACGTCAAGAGACCTTATGTAACTAGTAGCAGCCATGCCAACACTGTTGTAAATATATGCACTGGCTTTCCATCCGAAAGGAATAGTGGTGTAGGTGAAATAATAACCTTTCCATTGCAAACCGAAAAAGGTGCGGCAAGAGGGGTGTAACGAAATGTGATCGCAGCCGCTCTTGTCACCTATAGTAGTCTGTAAGTGGTTCAGTGTTCGACGTAACGAGGCAGGTCGGTGATGTAGTCAAGAGTAAACGGGCAGTCCTTAATCCAAAGATTTAGGAAACATTCGTCATGACACATGCGTGGCTTCGTGGGCTCTACGGTAATGGGCATGACGAGATAAGGTGGGTCAACAAGACCGACTTTGCCAACAATAACAAGTGAACCATTTCGGACTCTCTCATATATGCGGTTGGAAATGAACTCTTCGTGGTCCTGGCAAATGCGCGCGTTTGGAAGAATGACACGAGGCGGAAAGGGAGAATCGTAACACCGACCCTGAAACATTCCTTTAAATGGCGTAAAAAAAATTCCTGAATGTCCACACCCAACGAAACGTAGCGACAAATTTCATCTGCCTTGAAGTAGTTATCCAAGATAGTCCGCCATTTATGACAATGTTTCTTAACGTTTCCAGCAACGAAGTTGTCATTATCCCTAAAAGGCATGTGAACGGGTGAAGCGTAAACCAAACCAGAGGAGACTATATCCACTGAGGGGAGTGGTCCGACCCAGTTGTGGGGCTTTCCCTCCCAATTACACCAAGACATTTTGGAGTGACGAGAAACAGCTGAATTGATAAGCCAGTCGAAATCAAAGGGCGGAACCCGTCTCTAAGAGAGAGAAGAAAACGAAAACGAGGAAAGCATAAGGGGAGGGAATTAAAATCCCACCACCGAGTCGAGCCAGGAATCTGTCCGATTGTTTAGAATACCCCCCTGGACAAGACTCGGAAATGGAAAAGGAACAAAATAATAAAAATACAAGAAGAGGCTGAAAACAAATACCAAGACTTCAGTTTATTGGATACAAAAAAATCATTCGGAGAACAGTACACCTGTAGATTAGTTTGAATTATTACGGGCCTTACTGACCCGGCAATTTAATTTCTGGCGATGTGGCCTTCGGTGGAGAACACACGCATAACATGTAATAGGTATCCTGGGGCTAGTGTACGGCAACCTCGGATTGGCCATAAGCTAGGGGGCCAACGTTCGACCCATGTTTTAAAGCCTTTTCAATCTCCTTGGCAATAGTAATCTGCTCCTTATCGCCAAGAAGTTTTTTAAGGAGGACTGGCTGAAAGGAAGCATGCGACGAGAGGGACCTGGTCTGCTTCAGGATAGAATTGTAGCGAGAGACCTGTGCGTCATTTTTTTTCTCTTACTACGTCAACCAAGTGCTCCAGCGTTGCGATGACGGCGTGCGCATCAAAAATGCCCGCGGGACGGGAAATGAGCTGCTTCAAAGTCTGAAGGGCATTATGGACGGTGTTTTGATCAAGCTGGTTTTTAACAGCAGCAATCTCCCTCTGAACTGCAGTAATTTCATCAGGAGCGGCCTAACCAGGCAAGGGGACAAACAAATATTTTGATGGGAACGAAAAATCACACGAGCGAATGTTACAAATAATAAAAAAAAACTTGTGAAAATTAAATATGCAAGTGAAATAGCCTAAGCACGTGGCAAAAACAATTCGAAAACAGAACCGACAACGGACAAACACAAAACAAAACACTTGAATACAGCAAGAGCGAAAAACAATTATTTGTGGACATTTTAACTAGCCACAAAGGCTAACTAAAATAGACGGCGCTTCGGTTTCGGGTTGGTTGTAAAACGTGTATACGTTAACAAGCCAAAAAGGCCAACGCAAAACGATTGACGTTCCGACTATACATTTTAAAGTGACAAAACCCCAACGCACTACAAAAACAGAACAAACACCCATTTACGTTAGAGAAGTCAGGAAAAGCTTTTTTTATATATTTTGCTAAAACGGTAAGCGACAACGTAACAAACAGGGAAACCAAGCTAAGCACTGATCCACGTTTTACAAGCCATTACAAGCCACCAAGGCTAGCGTAAACAACTGACAATCCGTCTATCCGTTGCTGAAGTGACAGGTAACAACACAAACCAAGTAGAAAAACAAAAATCCTTGTCGACGTTTAACAGGCCACGAAGGCTAAGCTAGCGTAAAACAAACGATATACCGACAATACGTTGCTAAAGCGACAAGCGCCAACGTAAATCAAATAGGAAAAATAACAACATTTATTTACGTTTCACAAGCCATGAAGGCTAACGTAAATAACTGACATTTTGACCATACAATGCTCAAGAGACAAGCGCCAACGTAAATTGAACAGGAACTGAGAACAAAACATTTATCTACGTTTCACAAGCCACGAAGGCTAACGTAACAACTGACATTCCGGCTGTACGTTGCTCAAAGCGACAAGCGCCAACATAATTCAAACAGAAAAAACTGAAAAACACTCATCTACGTTCCACAAGCCACTCTGAAAGGCCTACGTTAAAACGACTGACATTCCGGCTATACGTTGCTCGGGCGACAAGCGCTCGTAACCACAAAAAGTTCGGCCAACGTGTAAAGGCAACACAATAAAGCAAAAAGGGACGGAAATATTAAAATGAAAATAAATACCTCAGGTTCTTGAGCAGCGGGTTGAGCTGCGTCTTGCGCCGGTTGAGCTTGAGGGGCAGGAGGAGCAGCTAAAGCCTGGACCTGGTCCTGTAGAGGAGCGTTTGGAGCTTGTGTCATAACAGCTTCAGCGACGTCGGCGAGAAAAACCAAAAAGGGAAAGCCAAGCCGCGACACACAACAGAGCCCGCGTGGAAATGAGAGAGTACGAGTTTACCGCGAGAGATCGCTTAAGGTGGCTCAAAACAGTTTTCAGTGCTTTCTAAGACGTAGACTTTGATCGGTCACTATAACCACTCTTTATCAGTTGATGCTACAATCATGGTATCACAAAACTGCCCAATCATTGGGAAACACGTTGTTATCATTTTCGTGACGCTACATGTTAATGAAATTTGATAAGCAGGATAAGACGCAACTTTTGGCAAAGTTTAAAAAAATTCTGTAGATGGGATTCAGAGCCACCTTACATTTTCGAAAAGTTAAGGTGGCTCTGAACCTCATCTACAGAATTTTTTTAAACTTTGCCAAAAGTTGCGTCTTATCTTGCTTATCAAATTTCATTAACAATCAAAAATTTCACCGTGCCTTTATTGAAATATAAGTACTTAAAGCTAAAATGAAGGGTGTTTTTAGCAGGTTTACCGAGGGTAAATAAAGGTTATTATTATTATTATTATTATTATTATTATTATTATTATTATTATTATTATTATTATTATTATTGTCATACTGTTACTATGGTAACATATAGCGTCACGAAAATAATAACAACGTGCTCACCATTGATTGGGCAGTTTTTTTATACTATGATTATAGCATCAACAGATAAAGAGTGGTAATAATGACCCATCAAAATCTACGTCTTGGAAAGTGCTGAAAACTGTTTGAGCCACCTTAAATAGGATAGGAGAACACCCCGGGGAATAGCTAGAAGGGGCGTGGAGCATGTAAATTTAACCATATAGCGAGAAATGCTTAAGATATTTCGTGCCCTATGAATGAATGTTTCCAGTGTACAATCATATTTACGATAAATTTGCATAACACCTCGATTTTATTGCGAAAGCGGCGTAGGAACGCCGCATTCACTGAATATTTGTGGGAGATTATAATTAAGCTATCGATCAACTCCATTGTTTTGAAGGAAGAGGCCATTCGCTCAAAGAGCTCCAATCATGTCTTATACCTGTCAACATAAGTTAATTTGGCGAGCTTTAAATCAGTTTCCAGTTATCTCTTGACACTATCTATTAACCCAGCAAGGTTTCCAAAAAACAGAAATCGGAAGTGATTTAAAAGGAACTCCGGGTTTTTGTAAGTAGCATTTACAAAAGAAGAGAACAAAACGGCCCGTCAGAGAAATTGGGTTAAAATGCAAGTACCACACATAAAAAAAGTGCATTAAAATTTATACAATTTTACAGAGCTGTATCATCGACGAAAGTTTGCTAGTTTCCGTCCCGTCCTGTCTCGGAACACACCTTCTTAAATCTTAAAACCACCAAATCGGTTTGCTGCGCAATCGGATTGACCACTGGCGTAGTTTGAAGTGCTCGACTCGAAAACAGATCTATCTCTTGAACACGAGGCTCAACAACAGAGATCAGAACGCCGGGCAACAGATAAGATACAGTTATGAATGGTTCAAACGACTGTACGTCGTAAATCACGAAGAAATTGCCACTTCATTCCGAATTAAAAAATTAACTCAATTTTTAGCTATAGCTATGTCTTGCAGCACACTGAGGTCGTTTGTCTCTTGCCGCGATGAGAGATTTGGATACTTTTTCCAAAGCCTATTATCACGATCCTGTCACTTTGGCCATATTGTTTTCCATTGGTGAAGATTCCATTGGAGTTTCGCTCGTGTGCATAATGATTCCTGTGGAGGCAGCCACCGCAGGCTTCAACAGCGTGGGCTTGCAGAACCAAGCAAAATGGTGTTTTCTTCGCGCGCACACTTGACCAAAATGCGCGGTTGACCTCGGATGGTATACGCTTCTTGAGATCTAAGTACAATTCGCGAATTCTCTGAACTTCCGGCTAACATCAGAACAATAACTTATTGAAAATTGCTTCGGAATTTAAATGTGAGCAAGAATGGGACATAAATTGCGATCACAACTGCGATGATCATCTTTCATTTTAATGCTGCTTTTGCTTTAGTTAAGGGCAATTGGGACGCATGCAGAAAAACAAGCAGCCAGGGGAAGTTATTTCACACTTAAAAGCGCGTGGTTTCCGTTCTTAGTTTCCATCTGTAAATGAACTTAAGAGGGAGCGGAAACCCTTACGATCCTAATTGGAAAATTTAGCTAGGGATGGATCTCATCACCTCAAAAGTATGGGCGCGCCTCCTGTAAGCTTAAGAGGGAGCGGAAACCCTTACAACAATAAGTCATTACATTAAAAATGTTGAATTTAGAGAACAATCATTTATAAAATTTAGCTAGGAATGGGTCTCATCACCTCAAAAGTATGGGCGCGCCTCCTGTTAACTTAAGAGGGAGCGGAAACCCTTACAGTTTTAATTCATTATATTAAAAATGTTGAATTTAGAGAACAATTATTTATAAAATTTAGCGAGGAATGGATCTCATCACCTCAAAAGTATGGGCGCGCCACCTGTAAACTTAAGAGGGAGCGGAAACCCTTACAATTCTAAGTCATTAGATTTAAAATGTTGAATTTAAAGAACAATTATCTGGAAAATTTAGCTAGGGATGGATCTCATCACCTCAAAAGTATGGGCGCGCCGCCTGTAAACTTAAGAGGGAGCGGAAACCCTTACAATTCTAAGTCATTAGATTTAAAATGTTGAATTTAAAGAACAATTATCTGGAAAATTTAGCTAGGGATGGATCTCATCACCTCAAAAGTATGGGCGCGCCGCCTGTAAACTTAAGAGGGAGCGGAAACCATTACAGTATTAAGCTATTGGATTTAAAAATGTTGTAATTAAAGAGCTGTTATTTCTACGGACATTTCATTCACTTTAAGATGCTGCAGGAAATGTTGGTTCAATTTAAAGAAATTGATTCAAAGTAATTTATTAATGAATTAGCTTACTGGTTATTTATAAAGCTCTTAATTATTCTGCTTGTACTTATATTGTTTTGGCGCGCTTTCTGAATCTTGGCGGGCTTTTCTTTTCTTTCGTTTCTCCCGATGTTTGTTGAGAGGTTTTCTTAATTTGTACATCCATCGTTTGATTCTGCGTCAAATGGTTTATATCACAGTGATGTTAAGTTCGATGACTTTGATTTGGGTCCATCACTGGTTAGTATATCTAATGGCTGTTTATGGCGCTCTTCAGAGAGACGAAAGCATCTGCTCGCAAGATGTCCGGTACAGGGGCATTTGTGAGGCTCATAAGCTTATTACTGGCAAGCACGGCACTAAATACAGTCGATCGCCACATCAACATCCTTGAACCATTGTTTCCAAAATGGCCCTCCATTTCCATAGTGAAGATCGGTGATATTTACACGGCGGATTTCATCACGAAATAAACTGAATATTTTCGATTAAATATTTGGTGCACGAACGATTGTTTACGCGTACCAAGTCTTTTAACGCGAGCAACGAGATTGGGCCAGCAAAAGTGTAGCTATGTTGCCACGATTGCCATGATTTTCCAACACTGAACAAAGCAAAGAGTTACCGAAAATAGACTGATCAAATTTACCTTTGCTAGATTTTAACTATTAAAGTCTGTTTTTTCCGTTCCACTGAAATCGACAACAATAACATTCGGATTAATGAACACACTTGAGGTGTGCAATACGGTGTTCGAGGAGTATCACAAATAAAATTTACTATTTCTGATTCTTTTCTTGTTTTCTTTGATTTTGATATGTTGTCTATGATTAAAAACAAAAATCCTTTTGGTTTTGATTGTGTCATTTTGATTTTGAATTTGTCGCGTTTGATTTCTCAAATATACATTTTTTATTTCCAAAATTTGTCGCGTTTGATTTCTCAAATGGCACTTTGATTTCCAAAATTTGTCGCGTTTGATTTCTCAAATGACACTTTTGATTTCCAAAATTTGTCGCGTTTGATTTCTCAAATGACACTTTTGATTTCAAAAATTTGTCGCGTTTGATTTCTCAAATAACCTTTTGATTTCCAAAATTTGTCGCGTTTGATTTCTCAAAAGCATTTTTGATTTCCAAAATTTGTCGCGTTTGAATTCTCAAATGCATTTTTGTTCCAAAATTTATCGCGTTTGATTTCTCAGATGGCACTTTGATTTCCAAAATTTGTCGCGTTTGATTTCTCAAATGACACTTTTGATTTCCAAAAGTTATCTTTAATCTTTAATTATGATAATTGCCAGTTACACTAATCAGTCTCACGGGCTCATACCGGGCCCGCGCAGCAACTTTGCAAGTGAGGGGTCTCACTTCGAACGCTTTAGCGTGAGTCAACTTGGGGGCCCGGGTGTAGGTCCCCCGGAAACTTTTAAAATTAAAGTCCTCTGAAATGGCTAGAATTAAAACTAACATGGTGTGGGGGGGGGGGGGGGCCTCCCCCTGCGCGGTGCCTATCATAAAACCTGGGCTCAGTAATATTCTACTCAAGGCCGGGGACAATCAGTTCTACTAATCATGGCCGCCGAACGAGAGTAGAGAGGGTTGTTTCGAGGAAGTTGTATCAACCACCCGCCTGCACAAAGTAAGGCACCAGACGCAAAGGCATTTCGACAACAAGTACATAATATTGAACAGCAATTCAGAATTATGTAAGAGATGATGTCAGATCTTAAGAAAGCCAACAATAAAGATGTTTCAGCTTATCCTTGTGTTCTTACTGAGTCCTTAAATGAGAAAGACAAGGTCTCAAACACCAAGAAATGACTTAAATAAGAAACGCAAACATCGCAAAAGACTAGAGACTAGTTAAACAAAGTATAGCCAAGAAAGCTGAAGAGAAAAATAATACCTATATTAGAAACCGCTCAGAATATAACCTGACAACTGATCAGATCAACCTATTATCTAAAGGCCTCCGTTTCATCCCATCTCCACATATTAACACTGGCAAAGTTAAACAAAACCTTCTATGCGATTTCAACCATTTTGAGAGACGAAAACGTCTCCGATACATTTACCACGGAAAAGGTGAAACACCACTTCTATGTAAAATCTAACTGAAAACCACCAGTTCAACAATCAGTTGCTCTTGAAACATACCTTGAAGAAACAAAATTAAACTATTAGAAATTGAGATAACGCAACCTAAGTCTAACTTGCCTAGATTAGAACGCAAAGCTATTAGAGAGCTAAAAGAAAACTCGGAAATAAACATCAAGAAGGCAGACAAAGGAACCACGACTGTCTTAATGAACAAAACAGATTAAAGAGGGCATGAGATTAATCAAAGTCAAGGAACACAACAGGCCCCTCGAAAAACCAATGGAAACTTCAAAACGAGCAAAGCAGCAGCAAAGAATACATTGATGAAATGACACTTAAATGGTTATCTCAAACATCGAACCGTCCGCGCATCCGAGTTTTTTACACTTCAACAAAGACACACAAGGTCAACTTGTCAAGTCGACCGATAACTTCTGGATACGACTGTAAAAAATCCTTGTTCATGTTCAGAGAAGAGAATCCATATTCCGTTGACTAATCTTGTTTCTCGTGTTTAATTATGAAATGAAATATAGCATTTGCTTCAAAGTTAAACCAAACGAAAGGGAAAAAACTTCCAAAACAAAAGAGACGAAGCGACAAAGATAAAATCCAAAAACTACTCAAACAACAACAACACACGACAAAAGTGTCTACGTCAACTCAAGTTCAAATTGAAGCTCAAACCTGATTGGTTGAGAGAAAACACGCGCGTCGCGCGTACAAGAACAAACATACCAAGGGAGGAATTAGGGAGGAAGGGAAGAGAATATTTGTGTTTCGAAATATTACAAATCTCAAGAAAATTATAACAACGACTCTCCTACTGACAGAATT
>JAEMWC010000150.1:1010000-1015000 GCA_016490735.1 Pachyseris speciosa
CGAGATCTGGAAGACACACACGGGTTGACTTGTGTCATAACTAGACCAACAAGGATTACTAATAACAGCCAAACGTTAATTGATCTTATTTTAACCAATAAGCCAGAGCTATTTAAGGATTGTGGCGTTTGTGATGTCGGAATAAGTGATCACGCCCTGGTATATGGACTCATGAAAGAACGAAATGCCTTTTACGAAAGCAAGGTGCTGACTGTAAGAAGTTACAAAGAACTGAATGAAAAGGAATTACAAATGGATTTAGACATGGCTCCTTGGCATGTAAGCAGCATCTTCGATTCAATAGACGACCAGCATGCCTATTGGCACACTCTTCTCAATAGCATCATTAATGATCATATTCCGCTGAAAAAGATGAGAGTCCGTGCAGTAGACGTACCGTACATGACGCTCGAATGGAAAAAGGCAATTAGGAAAAAGAGGAGGTATGCGAAACGATATGCAAGAAACCCTACCGAGGAGAACCGAGAACTAATGAAAACGTGGAGGAATACTGCTACAAGACTCCGGCGGAGAGCAATCAAAGAGTACTGGAACAAAAAAGCTGATGATCTGAAAACGAATCCTAGGAATTTCTACAGTGTTTTTAAGCCTTTTCTTCACTCAAAGTCGAAAAAGTGTGAAAACGTCCTACTTAACATAGATATCGAAGGTGTCATTGAACGGGATCAACGCAACATTGCGAAGCACTTTGCCAAATATTTCTCTTCAGTGGCTAACGACATCGGTGACACTCGTTTATTAGGTATGTCCGAGGACCAACTGTACCATCATGAGAGTGTGCACATGATAACGCAAAGCTGTAATCGTGGACCTCATCGGTGACTCCTCACAATTTAGATTCCATATGCTTGAGCCGAATGAAATTGCGGTTTTGCTATCTAACTTGGATTATACCAAGAGCACAGGTCACGACCAAATACCATCCAAGATCTTAAAGATAGCAAGTAGGGAGCTTTCTTATCCCCTCGCTGACTTATATAACCGTTGCATCGAATCCTGTGATTGGCCACTGCAATGGAAGAAAGGTGACTGGGTACCCGTGTTTAAGAAAGATAACAAACAAGACATTAAGAACTATAGACCTGTTACAGTATTAACAGTGATAGGGAAAGTCTTTGAGCAGTTACTGAGCAAACAGCTGGCATCATTTATAGATCCAATGTTAGGCAACAAATTGACTGCATATCGAAAGGATCAGAGCTGTGAGACCTCCCTCATTGGATTGGTGGAAAGATGGAAAAAGGCTGTTGACAACAGGAACGTTGTTGGAGTCTTGTCCACTGATATGTCAAAGGCATTTGATTCGCTGTACCCTCCCCTAATGATAAACAAACTGAGAGCATACGGTTTCTCTAACAACTCACTAGCCCTTATGCGATCATATTTCACAAATAGGAAAAACAGAGTTAGGATCAGTCAAGAAGCAACAAGCGGTTGGAACGCGACGACGAGAGGTTGTCCCCAGGGATCAAGCTTCGGGCCTCTTCTTTGGAATGTTTTCCAAAACGATCTACACTTCTCCCCTGACGAAAACAGGTTATTTATGTATGCTGATGACCACCAACTGTTCTCAGTGGCGAAGACAACTAACGAGGCGGAAAACATTTTAACTGAGGAAGGAAACAACATCTCTAAGTGGTATAACGACAATCTTTTACAGGGAAATTTTTCAAAGTATCAGGTGATGAGTCTGGGTCCGAAGAATTGTCACAAGGATCTACACATCGTTATTAATGACATCGTAATTGATCAGAAATCTGAGATAACACTTTTAGGAGTTACTTTAGACGATCAACTATCATTTTCGAATCATGTGAGCAATGTTTGTAGAAAAGCCTCCTGTCAAACGGGTGTTCTTCTCAGATTACGTAACCTTATTCCGACATCAGCTAAATTACACACTGTCAAATTTGCTATACTACCTCATCTCACATACTGTCAGACTGTCTGGCATTTTTGTCGTTCTTCTGATGCCAGAAAACTAGAACGAATTCAAGAACGAGCATTACGTGCTGTTTATTGTGACAATAAATCGACGTATGAGGAACTCTTGCAAAGAGCGAGACTACCAACACTTTATACGCGAAGACTCCAAGCTATTGCAACCATAATGTATAAAGTTAAATATGGTTTGGCCCCCCCTTACATTGCTGACTTATTTGTTGCTACTAATTCTCAGTATCACCTTAGAAACTCTGATTTCGTCATACCGAGATTTCGGACTGTTGCTCATGGCAAACACAGCCTGACTTATCTAGGCCCTGTCATTTGGTCCAAACTTGACAAATCTATTAGATCGTCTGAATCATTAGACACTTTTAAAAAACGCGTTAAAAAGGTTAATTTTACAAGCCTGCTGGATTATACTTGCAAAGACTGTTTTTTATGTAACAACTAACAACTGATCTTCAGATAATGCATGACTCATTACCTATTCAATATACACATGTAAATACATTTCATAATCGATTTTAATGCATGACTCACAGTTTATTCAATATATAGATATGTAAATATATTCCTATTTTATTTACTTGATAACTAATTTTTAGCTAGGTGTCCCCAATTAGTATACATTGTATGCTAGCGATTTCGACACATTAATAAAGTTCTTACTTACTTACTTACTTACTTACGAGCAGACAACAGAAGGGCAATAGGTCACGCGTACACTCATCGAACAATCTACTACCGAAATTATGGAAATCAAAAGTGTCATTTGAGAAATCAAACGCGACAAATTTTGGAAATCAAACGCGACAAATTTTGGAAATCAAAAGTGTCATTTGAGAAATCAAACGCGACAAATTTTCGAAATCAAAAGCGTCATTTGAGAAATCAAACGCGACAAATTTTGGAAATCAAAAGTGTCATTTCAGAAATCAAACGCGACAAATTTTGGAAATCAAAAGTGTCATTTGAGAAATCAAACGCGACAAATTTTGGAAATCAAAGTGCCAATTGAGAAATCAAACGCGACAAATTTTGGAAATCAAAGTGCAATTTGAGAAATCAAACGCAACAAATTCAAAATCAAAATGACACAATAAAAACCAAAAGAATTTTTCTTTATAATCATAGACAACATATCAAAATCAAAGAAAACAAGAAAAGAATCAGAAATAGTAAATTTTATTTGTGATACTCCTCGAACACCGTAGTGCAAAGGCATGTGTGAAAACTAATTAACTCATCAGTGCCTGACCGCAATGCGTCGCCTTTCGTTACTTTCACCATAGAAATACGCTCTCCTGGTGCGCGCACTAAAATCGAGCCTCTAGCTTGGCATGAACTGCAAGAACGTTGTAATACCTAATTTAACCAAAATTTGTAGAGCCTTTTGAGGTAGAGGTTTAGATCAAGATGATGTGGGTCAACTTTTAGTAACCAAAATGGATGGATTTTTACCGAGCCGCGAAGCGGCGAGGTAAATAATCACCACTTTCACCGACACTGAGGTGAATAATTGTTTTAGCATATACCGCACAAGCTGAATAATTAGCGGACCAAAGCATTACTTTATGTGTGACAATATACCGAAAAGAGGTCGGAAATATTAAAATCTCCAGTCGCGCGCCGGCTGCTCGGTGTTGGATCTTACTTTGCTAATCACCTCCGAGTTAACCAATCAGAGCGCGCTGCACTATTCACTTGTGTGGTATATACTAATTAGGGTTATACACCTCTTTAGTTCTCATAAATTCTCCGCGTGCATTTCCTTTTCATCATCGCCTCCTCATCGTAATCAGGGTGAAGGTCCAGACTTTTCTTCAATTCGTCGTCAGTTTTGCACTCTTCCGTTCCATTTTCGACCACATACGTGGCTCTCGAGATGCCAACCAACACAGAGAATCAGTTAAACGATTATGAGCTCGAAATTTCTGTCGCGTGATGGCTGAAAAAGGTGCAGCCCGAATCAGCCGACTATCACACATAGAAAATTCAGAGCGAATAATCAGTTGGTTTAGTATAAATCTACCAGCTAGTTGTTCAAAACTATAAAACAAGTAAATTATCTAAACCCTCCTCGCAGACACTTCGAAAACGCAAAGAAGTGTCGCTATTTTGTCGACAACTGCTACAAAGAATAGATATCGAGTATCGTACCCAATCACAGAACGGGCATTCGTGATAGAAATTAACGCTAGTGGATTTATACTACAATAAAATAGCAAAATTGTTGTCATGTGAGTTTTGAATGTTAAATTATGCTCATTTGCATTAAGTTTTGAAAGTAATATCATCTCAGGAAAAAGCTATTTTTCGTAGCATTTAGGATTTCCATCGCGTCCAATTTCTGGCCTCACAAGAATTCTCTATTTTATCTTTCACGTTAATTATACACCACATGGCTCGGTTACCTTTGTTCTCACAGGGGTTTCATATTAAATTATCCCCGCTAATTATCAACTGTCTGAAAAGCTGGGGATAGCTTTGATTGCAACGGGAAGAACGGGCCTGATATTCCCCCGACATATTCCCCTGACATAATCTCCTGTATACACCCAAATTAACAGCAAAGCAAGACAAATTTATTTATTCCACCAACCTTCAGGAATACTTACATTTTGAATACAACCGAACAATTTGATATATTGAACACACTCTTCCCACTAGAGGCTGTGTTTTCTAGTGTTTTGAGGTATCTATTCGCTGTTTAGCGCTAAGAGCTATTCGTTGTTTGTAGTCACAATGCTGGCTTTCTTAGAAGTTTTTTTAATAGCTTCCCCTCTGGATAACTTCTTGTCATCGTCATTAATCTCCTCTACGTAGTTGCAAACAGCCTCTCAGTCACTTCTTCAACGCTAAACTGCGCGTTATCATAACAAATTAAGTATCATTAAGAAAAACACAGAAAGGAATTGAGTGCTGTAGAAAGACATTTTTAAGTACCTTATGGTGTTTGAAGTCTGTTTAAAGTGATGTTTTCATTACCTGGAAGACGTGATCTGTTCGTGATTCCTAGAAACTTTAATTGT
>JAEMWC010000150.1:1020000-1067500 GCA_016490735.1 Pachyseris speciosa
ACTCGCGCTGCTCAACTTACTACATATCTTCTCAAACGCGGTTACAGCCGCAATTTCATTACTAAACAAATACAACGTGCCGCCGACATCCCCCGCAGACTCACTTTACAAACCAAAGACGTCAACAAACCGAAACGTATACCTTTTATAACGACCTTTAATCCATCACTTCCTCACATCTCTAGCATCATCAAAAAACATTACAATTTACTGCTATCTTCTAACCGCTGCAAAAACATTTTTCAGCATTTGCCTGTTGTTGCCTTCAGACGTTGCCCTAATCTCCGTGACTTACTAGTCACAGCTAAACTTTCTTCTAATTCTACTAATTCACACCTACAACTCCCTTCCGGTTGTTTCCGTTGCGGTAAAAATTGCGCTACTTGTCCCTACATTTCAGATGGACTCACAAGCTATACTTTCTCTTCTACAGGTGAAACGCGCCATATTAAATCTAACCTGACCTGTGACACTAAAAACCTCATTTACATGATTCAATGCAACCGCTGTAATTTACAATACATAGGCGAGACTAAACGACGTTTAAAAGACCGATTTAATGAACACCGCCGTACCATAGATAACCCTAACACCAAATCTAAACCTACCACAGTCGCGGAACATTTCCTCTCCTCTCCTAACCACACTGCTAATGACATGCAATTAATCCCCATTGAGAAAATATTTTATAACAGAGACTCAATCCGTAAGGCCAGGGAAGCTTTTTTAATTTCAAAAGGCAGAACAATTGATCCTGAAGGTCTTAACATCCGCGAAGAAACATATTAGTTAATTTTTTCTTATAAGTTTATCTTTTTTTAGACCTTTTTTCTAGTATTTTATTTTACACTGTCAATCATTTTAGTTTTACGTGTTTCCGGTATATAACTACATAAACACCCCTTCCAATGTAAATTCTCATTGTACCTGAAGAAGGCTGGTTTGGCCAGCCGAAATATAGTACACAAAACTTAAAACCATTCTACGTTGTATCGGCCCTTGCTTTTATACTCATTGTTGATTTTATTACGCCGATCAGATCACCAGTTTGATCCAACGTATACCAGCAGGATTATTGTCCACGGTTGCTTGCTTGAACATTTGATATTTATTCTGAATTTTGTCCATTTTCTCCCACTCACACACGTCTCTCGCCATCAAGCCTCGGGCAAATGAAGGCCAGGTAATAACAACAACAACAACAATTTATTGACAAATTCAAATAGGTATAAGAAGCTTGTCAGAAAAGACGAATAACAATGAATTACAAACATGGAAGGAAACTTTACATAATAATTCGAGTTTGATTAAGCTATACAGCAAAATTAAAATAAATTACAGGTAATTTTATTATCATTAATATTCTAATCAAAAAGAGATGAAGAGGGAAAAGGAGAATCAGATTATACTAGCAAAAGAGAAGGACAAAAGAGGATCTGTTTTTCATTAGGTCAATTATCGTTTCCATTTCAATATAGGAGTCTACAGTTTCAAATATGTCAAATAACTCCTTTTAGGGATTTTTTAAAAGATTTTTTTGCGCTTTTTTTAGAGTTGCAGGTATCCCATTCCAAATTTTGATTCCAACACGCGAGAAAGCCGTCGTGTGGCATTAATGCGTGTGGCAGTAATTTTCGAAGATCGATGCCAAAAAACTTGTAAGCAGTTGAGGAAGAAGGGTATAAATATTTAGGGGATTCTTGAGGTGGATATGATGAGGGAAAAGGAGATGAAAAAACGATTTGTGAGAGAGTACAAAAGAAGGCTGAAGCTTGTGTTGAAATCAAAATTGAATGGAAAGAACAAGATTAACGCCATTAACACCTGGGCAGTCTCTGTGCTGAGGTACGGAGCAGGTATTGTAAGATGGACAAAGGAAGAGCTAAAAACATTGGATAGAATGACTAGAAAGGTATTGACAATGAATGGTGCTTTTCATCCAAAGAGCGATGTTGATAGGTTGTATGTGTCACGGGTGAATGGAGGCCGGGGACTGGTAAGCTGTGAGGGATGTGTGAGAAGTGAGGAAAATAGCTTATGATGGTATGTGAAGAATTTTCTGGAAGTCCTGCTGCAAGGGGTAAGGGCTACTAGTGTAATTAGGAGTGGGGAAACAGTGAGCAAGGATGAATTCAAGACATCTTGGAACAATGAGAAACTCAACAGTTGGAAGGAAAAAAGGCTGCATGGTCAATTTGTAAGAGAAATATCAGAAACGACGCATGTAGAAGAATCGTGGAGCTGGTTGCGAAAAGCAGACTTGAAGATCCAAACAGAAGCACTTATTTGTGCAGGCCAAGAACAAGCCCTTAGGACTAATTATGTAAAATACCATATTGACAAAACGGTGGTTGAGAGTGTAAACCATATTGTCTGTGAGTGTAAAAAGCTGGCCCAAAGGGAATACAAACAGAGACATGACAATGTTGCAAAAGTAGTTCATTGGAAGTTGTGTGAGAAATATCATCTGGAAAAGAAGAAATAAGTGGTATGAACACGCACCTGGCAGTGTAAGTGAAAACGACGACGTTAAACTACTGTGGGACGTGAACATACAGTGTGATCATGTCATTGAAGCCAGAAGACCGGACATTGTAGTTGTAAATAAACAGGGAAGAAAGTGCACTATTATTGATATTGTCGTACCTGAGGATAAAAGAATTGTTGAAAAGGAGAATGAGAAAGTTGAAAAGTATCAGGATCTTAAAAGAGAAATTGCAAGAATGTGGAACACGAGAACTGTGCAGGTGGTACCAATTGTTGTAGGATCATTGGGAAGTGTAACAACAAACTTGGACAAGTGGTTGGGAAAGTTGAATGTCAAAATTAGTATTTCATTACCCCAGAAAACTACGTTACTGGGAACGGCAAGGATTTTGAGAAAGGTTTTGGAGCTCTAGAGTAAGGAGAAAACTCTAAGGGACCTTTGGTCATGGGCTATGACCCGCTCCCTTAAGAAGCAAACCGGAAAAAGATCATCCAGTTCACAAAGCTAATAATAATAATAATAATAATAATAATAATAACGATTAATTATTATAATAACGATTTATTAGTAGTACTTCCACGACGTGGCTCTTCGCCTACTAATTACAAATCTCAAATCAAATCAAATGTTGGTTTTTGGGGATAGGGGAAAACCCGCGGAGTACCCGGAGAAAAACCTCTCGGAGCAGAGTAAAGAACCAACAAACTCAGCCCACTTATGACGCCGAGTCCGGGAATCGAGCCCCGGGACACATTGGTGGAGGGCGAGTGCTCTCACCACTACGCCAACCCTGCTCCCCGGATATCCCCCAATGTGGTCGATCATAACCGCCGTTATAAAATTTGATTTAAAAAGACAAATAACCCTCACCGGCTCCCCCAGTGACTCGGCGTGTTTTCTTTAGCGCATCAACCCAGCTTTTATTTGCTAAACACAAAATTAAAAAACCTGACAGCATAATTTAGTGTTGTTTGCAAAACACACTTACATATTTTTAGTTGCTATACCAATTTAATAATTGTTTGGCCGAGCCGCCGGGGGAGCCAGTGAGGGTTATTCCTGTCCTCTGACGATGGGGATGTGGTGGCGAATGTGAAAATTCGCGGCGCTACTTTAGGTCGTTTGAGAAAGCTGCTTACATGTTTTTTGGCATCGATCTTCGAAAATTGCCTGGCCTTCATTTGCCCGAGGCTTGATGGCGAGAGACGCCTGGAAGTGGGAGAAAATGGACAAAATTCAGAAGGCGTTCAGCCGTGGCGGTCGTTTTAATTGCATGCCTTGTTGTTAATCTTATACTATTGTCGGAGGCTTCAGCGGAAAGCGACTCAAAGCGCCATAAAACGCAAAAAAAAAAAACACACTATGAGCATAAGGTAAGTGATCTTCATTCATCAGGCTTACATTATATCTACATTTGGGATTAAGAGGTGTAAAATTCGCTGTTCGGTATTTTACGGAGGGCTTCTCCCGATCACTTCAATCAAGCCGAGAACAGCCGTTTCAAAATAGAGAGAATGTATGAGATCAAATAGCGTGCGTGACGTCACGCAGTTCGGGTTTGTCCTTTGCAAAGCATGGGTAACACTAATCTGTGGAACTGCAGACCGCCGAACCTGCGGAACCGCCGGAACCTGCGGAACCTATATTTTTTGTAATAAAATTGAAAAAAAAATGAAAATAGTAATAATAAAAATGTCTACGAGTGGTTGGTCTACGAGTGGTGATCAAAGGTCTTTCCTAACCTGTTAATTTTAAGTTGAAAAAAGCGAAATGATAAGCGAGAAATTACTAGAAATTCTAAAATTCACACAAACAAACATTAGCAACAAGTGTTCCGTTTAAGTTTCCGGTCAATTTCTTATTTCCGGTATCATAGTCACGTGGTACTGTAGTGCCACCAAAATGACCGAATGGCGCTTCTATCTCAATGCTGGGTAAGTACAACAGTCGTTTGCTGAGTTACATCGGTTGCATTTCACAAATAGACTGAATGCCTCTGACCTTGCTTGAAACAGGATGAAGAACTCCAAGCCTGAAGTGATTGATCTAACCAAAGGTAGGGAACTTGGGCTTTGCTTCAAGAGGGGGGTGAATAGGTTCGCGGATCAACGGATTTGGCTAAAAAAACTACTCGGATTTCGGATTTTGAGGAGACATTTTACGGATTGGCGGATTTCGAAGGCTCAGCGGATCACGGATTTCTTCAATATTTTAGCGTGGATTATGGATTTTGCTTGTTTTGAAGTACGGATCGTGGAACTTAATTTATCCGTCTGTTTCAATTTAGTCTTCACTCTGGCCTTAGAACGAGGAGTTAGATCATCAGACTTTCGAAGGAGCAGTCACGCGTGTCACCACAACAACATCGACATGTTTTCTGGAATCGAAGTGAAGTAGGTTTTCAACATGGACCAGTAGCCGAATGCAGGTTTAAACAGCTAATGGATCTTGTGTAGAATTTGACAGTGTCGTTCAGTTATAATGTTTGTGACGCTCAGTCAAATTCAGTGAAAATTGTGACACCCCTCTGTGAAACCGCGAAATTTCTAAAGGCTTTGGGATATTTGTATGACGCCTTCTCAGTACACGAGAAAGGCCAAAGCGTCCCATTAAGAGCATTGTCGCAGGCGGTAGAAAAAGTGGTACAATGTAAGGACGTCCTTTCTAAGTTTGAGCGTTCAGTGCGTTGCTTAGAAGGCTCCTCGGAAATTTAATTGAACGAACCCCAAGGAATGGTTTCTGCGGCTGTGAAGTCTGTTGACTTGCTACTCTGGGGCTTAAAAGAGAATGGAGTCTGTTTTGACTACTGTCTTTTTCTGACACTAACCTCCTCAGTCAGCTGTATGACTTTGGATGTTGAACATCTACACTCCACGTCCGACAGGAGACAACAATGACACGACATGGGACTATGCCAAACATAATATACCAGAGGCACCTCCATATCTCAGAGAGAGTGGTTATGTGCGGAGTTGCTGCAAGGATGGCAAGTGAGGAGGAACGTTTAGAGGACCTGCCCGATAGTGACAGACTCTTATGATAGTGACGATGATGTGCTTAAATACGACACCAGCTCTGACGAGGAGGAGACCTAGAATCTGCCGTTTCAGAACTCGATAGAGGGTGCACTGACTTTGTTGTTAGGAACGACTACTCGATTTGGGCGCCAAGTGCGGATAAACAGTGGGCTAATTTCATGACAACGTTTACAAAAAAAATGTTTTAAGGTCCTAAAGTCTCGAACAATACTGAAAGAGAAAACAAACATTAATACCTGCGGATTCGGATTTTGGTAAAAAATATCTGCGGATTGGCGGATTCTCCTAAAAATTAGCACGGATCAACGGATTTGCTGACCCCTATTCACCCCCTCTCTTCAAGTCACGCACATGGCATGTGAATTGTTGACAGCATCTTCAGCTATTTATGTTCAAAAGTGATGTGGCAATGTCAAGCCTAGAGAAAATTAACAGGTTAGGAAAGACCTTTGATCAGTTTGACCCCAGTATGTATGTGTAATCAGTTTTGGTTTCACCCTTGATGTGTTACCCTTGTTACTCGTACAAAGCCTGGATTTAAATCGTGTTGATTTATCTCCGTCTCAGTTTTCGACTACGATATGACTGACTTGTTGCTAATGTTTGTTTGTGTGAATTTTAGAATTTCTAGTAATTTCTCGCTTATCATTTCGCTTTTTTCAACTTACGCGAACCATTTATACTTTGTATTGTCTGCGTGTGATACCACAAGGAAAGCGTGCTCGTCGTCCGATCGCCGAAGTTAAGCCCAATCCGGCCGGGTTAGAACTTAGATGGGTGACCGACAAAAAATACCCCTTGTTGTACGCTATCTTTTTTGTTTGCCTTCTCCCTTTTTATTTTTCTTTTCTTTTCTTTTTTTTTTTTTTTTTCTTTCTCTGTTGTTTTTAAGAACTAAACCACTCGTAGACATTTTTATTATTACTATTTTCATTTTTTTTTTCAATTTTATTACAAAAAATATAGGCTCCGCAGGTTCCGGCGGTTCCGCAGGCTCCGCAGGTTCCGCGGTCTGCAATTCCACCGATTAGTGTTACCCGCAAAGCATCACCCGAGCAGAGGGATGCGAATTTCTGCCGCTTATGTGTCGGACATAACAGACGATGAATTGAGATCAGCCAAGTTCCATCTCTTATTTACTCCAGCGGAGAAAGTGCTAACAATCGCAATCAAAACACTAAGAGCAGAAGGTAAGTGATCTTCATTCATCAGGCTTACATTTGATCTACACTGGGATTCAGGTGTAAAATTTGGTATTTTACGGAACATTTCTCTCGATCACTTCAATCAAGCCGAGAACAGCCGTTTCAAAATAGAGAGAATGTATGAGATCAAATTCGGTCTGCCTGTGGACAAACGTGAAAAAGTGTTTGCTGTTGTTTCACTTAGAGCAGCGGCGGCAGTAAATAGCTAAAATATCAAACTTACCTGTCGATAATACAGCTAGGACATCTCTTCCCTGAAGAAAGCTTCGACCGCCTGACGTTGTTCGGGTCTTACACTTAACGGAAACTTCAGGAAAAATTCTCGCAAGCTGTTAGAACAGAATCAATACCGTCGTCCGACATTTTTGTTTTTGTATCTCAAGGCTCGATGATAGATTACGTCACCACCCGGTCAAATCAGCCAGGATTCAAATTTATGAGACACGAGAACTAGACACGATTGCAAGCTCTCCTTCTCTCCTTTCCAGGCTAGACCTTTCAGTCCACATTTGACGTCGGTCAGGTGACAAAAATTCATTGAACTGTTTGAAAGATTACCTTAAAATTAGTGAACTGTCCAAGTTTAAGACACATATCTTTGTTTAAGACACATCATTATCGCAGATATCGCTTCGTTATCTTTCCGGTTGCATAGAAAAAGACAAACGTTGCGTATTTTGCATACATTGTCAAACGTCTGTAAAATTCTCAGAATTGGCAAAACTATATTTCTGCGATACTAAAACAGATGGCTCCCAAATTTGGCCAGTTTGCAAATTTAAAAGTGCTCTTTTTGGCAGTGTCAGTGGATTTTAGTTACCTAGCCAAAATGAAAATGTAAAATATAACCGAGATGAGGAAAAATGTGTTCTTCGTCCACGCCATTGTCTTATTGACCCCATGCAAAAATGGCTGCCTTTAGATTATTCTTTTGTTTATATTCAAAATAGCCTCACTAACCTTGTTCGGGATAACAAATTCTTTAGAATGTTGATCTCAAAAGCGAGGTTAGTGAGGCTATTTTGAATACGAACAAAAGAATAAGTGTCTTCAAAAACCTCTTGCTTTGGCGCGATAAACGCAGTCAACCCCAATATAAGAAAAACTGTTCATTAGCTTTCCTGAAGGATTTTGACCACAGGCTCAACTGGTAGAATCAAATATCGCTAGATGACCGTCTGAAACGATAATATTGCGACTGAAATCCTTTGTGATCCCGGCTTCAAAAAACATTAATGGATAAAACGTAAACAATACTTATCGTTGTTTTGTTGTTACCAAGTTGTGCACACATAATTATCATTATCATTTTTTAAAACTGAATTCTTCTCTAGTGAACTGCTTGTACATTACACTTTCTATTATCCGACTGACGATCCTTAATAATAATAATAATAATAATAATAATAATAATTTAATGTGATAAACTTTATTTAAGAATATCAAACCAACACCATTTACTAGGATAAATACTATTAAAAAAATGTAAAAACTAATAAAACTACTAATAAAACTAATAATAATAATAATAACCCTTATTTACCCTCAGTAGTATTTATAGCACAAAGGCTAGTGGGGCCGAGCAAATACAGAAACAAATAAAGTCAAATTAAATCAACTCAACTCAAATCAAATGAAATCAAATCAAATACAGGAACGGAATGGTTGGCATAGAGATAACAAGTGAATTATGAGTTGCTTGGTTATATTTTAAAACAAAAAGCAGCCGTTTTCGTGCTGATGCCGATCCAACGCGCCGGAGGGCTTCACAAGACTTTATGGACACCAGAGATCTACATGGACTTAAACCTACCATAAATGTGACCGAGGTTTGAACAATACATAACACTGAAAGCATGAGTGTACTGCAAAGAGATCCTCATGTTATGTATCTTAAAGTATCGTAGAATTTCGTCCACAGACTCTCGAGGTAGAACGCAGCATGATTTGCGAGGTAAAGATGCGAGTCTTGCAAAACAGCGAATTTATTGACATAGAATTGTGGTTCGGCTAAAAGTTTGGTGATGTAAACTCCCATTAGGGCTTCTTCTATTACTTTCGTTCAAATGTCCACTGCAAGACATAAACATGATTCTTGGTTCAATTGCCTATAGTTAAAGTTACAGCGGCCTACGTTTTCAGCCATGTTGATGCTTCAAAGTTGTCTTCAAGCAGATTAAAACTTATATTTCTCTGCGTCTCATAGGAAAGCCGCAAAAGCTTGTATCCCAAAGATTTCATGACATGCCTGCAGTAATGTTCAATGACGGTTATCTCATATGGCGCCACTTTCCATCTCCATCTGTTTACTCCTTCTGAGGAATCTACTCGCCATGGCGCAGCTTTCTGTTCGCTCTTATCTTCAGGTTTATGCGACGCTAAATAAAGCCATTTGCTCAAACTGTCATCCATCGGGAGCTCAGCAAACTCCAGAAGGTCGGGAAGTAGTTTGAAAGGATTCAATGCTATGTCTTCATAGCGGAATATCTTAACTCTCTTTTTCCATCTCGAGGGCAATGACCTAATGATGTCTAGATTTTGCTCAGTGTTTCTGCAGTTCTTATAAGAGAACTCTCTTGTCCTTGCCAAGCCAATTCTGTCCTTTTCCCGAAAAAAGTTCACTGCTTGGGATGATGGAATAATTGCTCGCGGATCCCGCACCAAGAATAACACTTTGCATTCAAATTCACTCGATGAATCGCAGATAGAAATCAACTGCGCAATACTCGTTTCAGGCATTCTCCCAAACAAAGCCTTAAACACGGTCATGCTGTATTTGTTTTCACAAACCTGCTCTAGCATTTGTTGGTTAAATTGATCCGGGCAGGCATCGCGCAGGTTCCATCTGGAATCAGAAGTGTTGTAACGGCAAAACGGAGGCGACGAAAGAGCGATGCTCGGTTGAGTATCTCTGGACTCCCTTCCCATCACTTTTCGATAGTAGTGCTGCAGGTCGTTCGCGTGTTCAGGCGACACGAACTTGCACCGTAGTACAGCTTGTATCCACTCCAAGCTTTTCTGCTCATAATCTTTGTCAAACGGCTCTAATTTTCCGTGAAGACGCTCTACTGTCTGATAAGGCTCAAACAAATAAAATACTGACGGATGATGGTTGAATATGTTGCCCGTGAAGCTTGAGCCCGAACGGCCGTGAGCAACGATGATTAAATTCTGTCTTTTCTTACTTTCGTTTGTCACCAAGGCTCGTTTTCGAGCGCTCTTAAGGCCACCAGTGTCTTGCACTTTCCGCAGGTTAACGTTAAAAGACTCCATCTGTTCACCGCGGTCGGCACTGTTCAACTTTTCAATCTGGGGCATGCTGATGTAAACCGAAAAAAACATATACACCGTCAGCACGAACATCATCGAAGATGCTACGCAGTATGCCGGGCCAAGGTAACGAAGACAGCGCCGAAATCTTCGAGAAACCATGGTAATCATACAAAAATATACAAAATGGTAGTCTCTGTTGTCTCTTTCAAACGCAATTATTTCACTGAGGCATTCACCAAAAGCACGCTTGCGGCCGATATTGCCTGCAACAGTAGCTAATGAAGATCATTGGAGCGAAGAAGCATGTGAAATTCAAAGTACATCTAATGAGAGCACGCAACACCACCAAAATTCCATTCTTTAGCCTTGCTAGTACTTGCTAGGTGCATGGTTGTACTACGATCGCAAAGCATTATGGTGCAAAACTGATTATCATCCCATTTCGATTGTATTTCTGACTAACCAGCGTCATTTTTAATTAAAAATTATCAAAACAGGTGATAATTCCAGAGAGATCTACAACAACAAATTTTAATAACGAGAATGGCCCCATACCACGCTGACGTTTGTAATTCTGATTTTAGTTTCCACGAAAAAGAAAAACAACGCATCGAAACTGGCTACTTCGATACGGATAATCTTTGGTAACGCACTTGAGACAAATTTCTGGAAAAGTCCCAAGATGTTGCCGACAATGTTTGTCTCCGAAGTTGTCCGAGACAATTGAAACGTTGCGTTTTAGGGTCGCACTTGTAGATAAAATTACCCGTGACATCTTTATAAAGTGAACACTAGGATGCTGAAAGGCCGCCAAAACTGCCGTAGTTGGAGAAAAGGTATTTTGAAAAAATTGCTGCAGTTGTGTATCATTATTCTGATATAGGCCCCAGAATGACTGCCCTGGCCTTCACCTCTCGCAGTCTCAGGCTCACCGAAAGAATCTGAGCCGCTGTCCTAGAAACCGGGAAAATTTGATCGAAAGCTTGAATTCATGACTAGACACGCGTGAGCGACCATAAAAACCCAGGTAAAAACAGTTTACCGGTAATTGCAAGAATAACATTTAATTGTTCGTAAAAAGTCCTGCTACAAGGCAGGACTACGGGTTCTGTCCTGGTGTACCGGTACACAAGGGAATAACCATTGTTGTTAAGGAGTTGTCGCGGAATCAAGAGGACTGTATATTTCTTTTGTTAAACACGTTTATTTTCTTCGATCACTTCTGACAATCCGAACATACTAACACTCTAACGATCTAAAACCAATCTGCTATTACAATTCAGTGCTACTACGTTTTACAGTTCTAGTTGCGCAATAAAGTACTGTAATACCCTATTTTAGTTACAATTACACGTTTTCTTTCCCTTATTTGGTTCACTTTATGCATGCAAATCAGTGTTGAACTTTGTCATCAGTGTTGAACTTTGTCATCAAACGATGTTGCGAAATATTATGTCACGAAATCTTCCTATTCGCGTTACAATTCTCGTATTTCGTTACAGTGTGTGACAATTGATAACATTAATTATTAATTATAAAGAAATTGTTCTCGACAGGAGTCATTGGTTAGCTGTTGTCTGTGTTGTGTATTGTTTGGTCTTTTGTATAAGCTCTTGTGAACCGGTACACGAGGACAGAACCGGACTACGGCTCCTTTGAAGATTTGTCTCTGTAGACAAGTTTTTGTCAACCTCGTTCCCAGGGTCTCTCCTCTTCCCGCCCCCTGGAGCGAGAGAGGGGCGGGAAGAGGAGAGACCCTAGGAACGAGGTTGAGTTTTTGTTCGCGTGGGGACAAGTAGGTCGCACTTGGCGTGGTCAACTGATGACAGGAATGTGACAGTTTTTTTGGTTATCAAAATAAACTTGTCTCGATTTTGTCCCAAGTGCGACCCGGGACTTGCGCAATCTTCCCGGAAACCAGTTGACATCTGTGAATGGTGTGCTTGTGATAGCAAACACGTATCGCGGTCTGTTGTTTCAAGAGGAACAGTCGTGCTTTATGTCCTGAAAAGTGTGGGAAATCGTAACTCACAATAATACGCCACACATCCCAGGGGCACCCAACGGAATATTTCGGTAAAATATCTGTTCGGATGGATGACAACCTTCTACTTTGGAAAAAATGTTTTGAACGAGTTGTTAACCTCTACTATTAATTTTAACACACAGCGGAACCATGCTCACTCAAACTCCCAAAACTCCCTGTTTTAATGTTTTGTTTTGTTTTGTTTTTTTTTTTGTTTTGTTTTGTTTTGTTTTGTTTTTTTTGCATTTCTATCAAAATGAGGCAAACAACAGCAGTGCAAGTTGTCCAAGCATCTAAAGGAAGGTCAGCAACTTATCAGCGATAAATATCACTGATTAGTATATACCACACAAGTGAATAGTGCTTTTCGCGCGCTCTGATTGGTTAACTTGGAGGTGATTAGTAAGTACTATTCACCTCCGAGCAACCGGCGCGCGAAATTTTACAATTTCCGACCGCTTGTTGGTATATTGTCACACATAAAGTAATGTTTTGGTCCGCTAATTATTCAGCTTGTGTGGTATATACTAAAACAATTATTCACCTCAGTGTCGGTGAAAGTGGTGGATAAATGTTAATTAGCCATAGTTAACGTAATCTAGTGAAAAGCCTTCACTTCTTTAAGAGACATTTCGCCAACACTGGATTAGAATTTGGAAACGCCAAAAGGTTTCCATGGAAACGTGTTTAGTATACATGAGCAGTTCTTGTCTTTGTAATTTTACACTCACTCAACCACGTGGTCTATCATGGTGTAACTGCTTGGAAGCTTGTACAAGTCATCTTAGTTTAATATAGCTCGTTATCATGTTTTAACCATGGAGTTTACAGCATTAAAGGCGCAACTAAAATTATTCCAAAAAACGCACATATCGCTTAGGACCTTTTGTGAAATGTTTCTAGTTCGCTGGGGGTTGTAACTCGGGGTTAAAAAAGAAGCAACTTCGGTAAAATTTATTTTCAAAAAATCAATTACTTTTATAACCGATGTTAAATTCATATTGCAAAAAGTGGTATTAACGACTTTTACAGTATTCCTAAGAAACGTAAGTTAAAGGCAGATAATTAGAAAGCTTTTATTGACATTTACGTCCAATTTTCAGTGCTAGTTATAATTATCTATTTGATATAAATACATGTTAAAACGCGGCTTTAAACATGTTAATATAACAATGAAAAAATAATAATTCAGGCAAAATAGCTCCTCCGTTAGCAAGTTTGAGCATGTTTGGACGAAAAGCCGCCAGGAAATCAAGAAAATTCCATACAAATGTCTCTGTTTCGCAAAGTGCCCCGTCCTCCCTCCCCCCCCCCCCCCCACCACCTCGCACACCCACACACCCCCCCCCCCCCCCCCCACCTCGCACTTGACACACACACACACACACACACACACACACACACACACACACACACACACACTAAAACATTTTCACGATTTTCATGAGCTATTTGTTCAGCTGCTATTCAAGTGAACAGCTAGCCTCAAAGTTGGTTAGTTGCCATTTTTGAGATGCCCTTCATTTCATCAAGGATCGTAAATATTGAAGATGGATCGTAAATAATGAAGATTTAACGAAGGTTTAAAATTGGGATTTGAAGTTGGAAATTAGGAGACGGACACCAAATAATTCCCCAGCAACCTGCAGTGCCCTTGTGGGATGTCAACTATAACTGGAAGTGTTTCGGTAAAACATTTTTACTCCATTACAATCCCTTTTTCAAACACCTTAAAATTTCACTGACACAAATTCACGTTTACCACCACCTTATCCTTAAAGATGCCAGCCTCGTGTTTCTAAATTTATGCATTTTTTTAACAAACTTAACAGTTGTATTTAGCCCAATTTCACAGATGGCAGCTTTGTTTAGCCCCGTTCAACAGATGACAGCTTTACTTAGCCCCGGTCAAGGATTATGTAATCCAGTAGCAAAGGTTATCCACACAGTTTTTTGCCAATAAGTGTCAAAATTCTCGCTCGCTGGTTGGCTAATGTCAGGGCTCCTGCTAATGTTTATCATCAATAAGAGTACAGACGAATGAAATTTTAATTTATGCAAAAATTTGTAGAAAGAAACTCACCCTGACTGGGAAAAAGAGCTACAGTTATCATATGCTGAACAAATTATCATGTGCTGAACAAAGTTTACTGTGGCTTGCGGCTCGTTGTTCCACACGGTCACTTTGAAAATATTATGACGCAATTTACGATTAATACTGAAGAGGACAAACGCATAAAAAAACTGACCTCCAGATGTTAAACGCAATCCTCTTGAGACATACTTTATAGCTTGTCAGTTACAATGGAAATTTTGCATTCGGATTAACTTCAAGGCTACGTTGTGTTGTAAACGAAGTTTAAAACAAATAAAACGTCGTGTTGTCGCTTATTCGGGAGTCGAACCAACTTACTTCAAGGAATAAATTATTTTGTTTGCACACAGCCTTAACACTGTGGGAACCTTTTTTAACTTCAGTTTCCAAAAGGGGAAATGGAATACATAGTCCCACATAAACGCGCAAGACGACAGTAGTCCTGTTTATCGGTTTACCACCAACTGACCAAAAACACCGAAGAAAAAGTTGTTCCAGTCTGGCTTGGTGAGGAATCAGCACACGGTCACACTGTCTCCAAAACGGAGGCGATTTCCCTCATTTGAGCAGCAAATTTCTAAAATCAAGACAATAAATAATATGTTGAGAGAAACGTTCTTCTCTTTGAAATTTGAAATTCCCCAGCAGAGCTCAACCTATAGCAAATATATCTTTTTTTTCCTTAAAATATACATGCACTTTCCAGTCCTCGGGAGGTTCTCAGAACTAGTTCAGGGCCTGCTACCCGGAAACCCTACGACAAATTACACAAACTCAACTAAAATAAAATAAAGGAAGATAACTCAGTCTGATCAAAAGTGTACAGCCGCAGTATAATATAACTTGAGCTCAAAATGCAACAACGTATCATATGGTTTCTCACTGTAACGTATACTCCATTTTATTACGTGATAAAGGATGGGCCTCGGTCAAGCCTGGAAACAGCAACATGTATTTTAAAAACAACAGACAGTGGAACCGTAAGTGCAGTTTTTAAATGAGTGTTGAAAGTAATTATGGTTTGCTTTCGTTTTCCTCTACTTTGTTCTGTGATTGGCTGGCAAAACTCGCGCCACTTAATCAACCAATAAGAAGCAAAACCAAAATCACCCCATAGTTTCCCGCCATTGGCGCCGGCTACATGCAATTTCTACGAATTCTGATTGGTTCATTAAACTGACTGCTCTTAATTGTTGTGATTGGCTAAAGAAATTATTTTGCTTTTGGTTTAACGACGCTCAGACGAAAACCGCTCTACAGAAAAAAGTTCCAGGGAACTGGGAAAATGAGGTTTTTTACAACGGGTGTTCGTTATAAACGAAATCTCGTTTTGACAGATTTATGAGGAAACGAAAAAAAACCTCGTTATATCGGGGTTTAGTCCTAGAAATTTACACCAATCAGTACTACTTTTGTTTAATCAGGCAACGACGTACAGTATATTTTCACAATTAACGAATTTTCGCGATTAACGAATTTTCGCGATTAACGAATTTTCACTTCTGTTGGTCTGTTTGGACTTCAGTTGCAATCACGTGATAACATTATTTCATTCGTTATATCGGGATAAATTTCAAACTCGGGCTCCTGGATTGTGTTTGTTATAACAGGGATTTCGTTATACCAGGATTCTGTTCCATACGTTTTATTGTAAATTTTGCCGGGCTGTAGAATACCGTTCGTTATAACGGGGGTTCGGTATATTGGGGTTCCACTGTGGTAACATTTCCAAGCCCAAGTTGGAAAAAGTGCAAGAATAGCTTTTCGGATGAGACTCAGCGAAAAGAAACAGAAAACGCGATTGAAAAACTCAGAGCATATTCTATCCCGGAAAAACTCCGATGAAGCGGCTTTGGAACATGTGCGATTGCGAATGAAGCGATTTTCGTTTACCTTGAAAAACAATCATAACAATAACAATAATAATACAGCATTTGTAGTGCGCATATTCCATATGGATATGCCCAAATGCGCATTACAATAAAAATTCAGAGCTAACTTTTTAAACAAAGTCTCAAATTTACCTATGAAGGCAAATTCGCTGATTTAAATGATCCAAAAGCTAAAACACGCCAAAAGGTGTCCGCAGGTGTTAGCAATTTATTTCGTCTGTTTCACTTACCACTACTTTTAAAGTCAGAACAGTTTACCTCCGCACAAAAACCATAACATGGAATTGAGATTGTTAGACTGTCCAGTCTTATCAGCAATCCTGTACCTCTTCCAGACCTCTATTTTCATTGGTCCCTGTAGACCTGTAGCTTGTTTTGTTATCAGGGCTGGAGGTACTGTTTGTGTTCTATTGTCTATTGTCTCATTCTCCAATCACAGACCGCGTCTGGAAAGCTACAGCCTCTCTGAATCTTATTTCTTAAAGGGAACCTCCACTCTTACAACAAATTGGCGCTAAATTGTAGGAAATAATTACTAGATTTCAAATTTTGTTTTAAAACGTGGATAAAACATTTAAGTGTACAAAAATTTTGATATCATCATCGTCTATTTTCGCTTTTAAATTTCCCGGGCGCGAGCCATTTTGTATTTGAAGACGTGCAAGAATAGGGCTGCACCTCTGCACCAATCTTGTGACATCTTGCAAATGATGCAGGTCGCCCCACGTGTAATGGTTGCTCTATTGTTTAAAAACACAAAGGATTTTCTGCTTGATTTGCTTCCTGACAATAGCTGCAACCATTACACGTCATCAAATCCAAAATGGCCACGCCCGGGAAATTTAAAAGCTAAAATAGGCGACGACGACGACATCGACTTTTTTATCCACTTAAAAGTTATATCCACATTTAGAAACAAAATTTGGAATCTACTAATTATTTCCAACAATTTAGCGTGTATTTTTTGTAAGAGTGAAGGTTCCCTTTAAAAGCCACGCAGGTTTGTCTCTGTTCGCTAAGACTATCACATTGCGATTTTCCAGTACGTTTTTTGTTCATTTCAGGGTCAAACGAAGCTGACGCTCCAAGATCAATCGAACTCTTGAGTTCTTGCAACATCATACCTTAAATTCTCCTATTGTCATTTCAAAGGACTTTGTAATGATAGCTCCAGAAGGATCCGAGAGTGTTACTAAAGCCGTAATGTAGGGAGAATTTAGACTGCGACAAGCACTGGAACTCACTCCAACTGATAACTTCCATTTCATGTCCAGTAGCTACGGAGAAAAAGGAACAATGTGGGATAGAGCCGTTTTCCATTGAGTGTCGAAAGTAATTCTCGTTTTGCTTTGTTTTTGGATTGCTTCGCTCCGTGATTGGCCAGGAAAACTCGCGCCACTTTTTTAACCAATGAGAAGCAAAACCAAAACCAAACGTGACTTGCACGCGCGTATTTTCCCGCGCTTTGCGCCAGCTACATGTAATGGCTTCGTATTCCGATTGGCTCATCGCACTGTTTCGGTCTGTTGTGACTGGTCGGAGTAATTGCTTTGGTTTTGGTTTTACGACACTCAATTGAAAAGCGCTCTACACACGCGTATGATAATGAAAAAAGTGATTACCGAAATACCGATGCTTCAAAATCATATTTCCATATTTTCTAAATGTGCAATTTCTCCAGCATCTAGGATCATGTGACGGTAATCTTTCTATTGTCCATAGCACTATATTTAGGTCTATTTAACTATTTACATTGTATATAGTAGAGCATTATCACTAGACTTTTACTTAACCCTCTATTTTCTTATTTCTATTCACTCTTTCTTTCTTTTACACGACCCCACAAGCTCATAGGTGAAATAGCACTGTCTTTAAATAAAGTTTATTCATTCAATCATTCATTCATAAGAAAAAGTGGCCAGCTGATCCATCTGTTTCTAGGCTTATAGCTACAGTGTAACACCGTTTTTTGGCCAGAAAAATCAATGAAAGTCAGGACTTCAGGTAACGTGCCTTGTGACTTCTTTTTTTTTCCTTTCTGTGATATACAACAGACATTCAAGATGCCAAAGGAAAGGGAAATTTATGCAACGACTTGTACGAAAGGAAAAGAAAACAAGTACAAATAAAACTGTTTATTAAAAGATGTCTGTTTTACCTGTCCCACATTCAGGGTCTGTGATAGGTCAGAGCTGCATAAAATTTTGCCCTGAAAGACAAAATTATAATAACATCTGTTCAAAAATCTTCTTGACACAAATTACTTCTGCATTTGTGTTGTTTCAAAATGATTCCTTCGAGCCTCATTTGAACCAGGCAATACCCTCAAGGTTAATAGTAACTCCCTGAACATTAGTTAACAAAAACACCATGCTTGCAATTATTGACTGTATGTCAGCAGGACAAAAATTGTACATTAATAATAATAATAATATAGTTACTTAATATATAGTTTATTAACATAGTAATAGTGACTTAATATAATCCTCCCCCACCCACCCCCACCCTCAATAATTAACAATCATCCTGTGAAATCAAGGGGATATCGTCTGATACCTAGTTGACGAGGCCATAGGTCGAGTAGGCTAAAATCAGGAGATATTCCGCATGGTTGAGCAGGATAACTGTTTTATTAATCAACACATTAATGACAAAGCACAATTTCTGCATTTATTGCAAAAAAGCTGGAAAATCTGCCAGTTTTCTTTGCAACACACAAAATTACGTATATTGCAGGATATCTGTTGAGCACGCACAGCAAATTGAGTGTGCTATGACCATATTTGAACATTGTCACAATGTGTTGACTAAAATAAACTGATATCCTACATCTAAGTGTCCCATTGAGAGGCTGATGTGCATTTCCAACTTGAATTTTTCATGTACAATTCAGTCACCAAAAAGTGTTACAAGGGTTCCATAGTTGTTTTGTTTTGTTTTCTGCCTTTCAATTTACTGTAAGTTGTTCCCACTTATTCTTGTTCCTTTGTTTTAGCTTTGTTTTACTGTTTTTGCATTTGTGTATTTTAAAGCTCAAAGGTTGAGTGAATTCTCCGAAGCACCATCCCACAGGACGGGTACCTCTTTTTTTCTCAATAAACCACTCAGTTCTTATTTATTTATTTATTTTTTTTTATTTATAAGCATTAATAATTTTAGGAGATACTTCCATGGAGGTACAACAAGAGGACCTCCAGTGGTCAGAGAGCGAAACAACGGAATAGGACAGACACTATGGGTGGTCACAGCCAGACTTTTGTTATGTCCCTAGTGGTTCTTTTACGTCCCACAGAGTCGGATTAAGTGAAAGTATTGTGAGATGGGACCTATGGTTTATCGTCCTTATCTGAGAAGACTAGAAAGTCTAACCATTTGTAGATGTCATTAGAAAGGCAGCAATTTCTCCACAATTATGGTATTTAAAGACCCTGAATGTTGGTCCGGCCTGGGTTTGAACCTGCGACCTTCCACAGGGTAGTCCAGTGCTCTACCAATTAAGCTAACCGGTCGGCGGCAATATTCAAGCAGGAAATGCACTCACATATATGTATACTCAAAGGAAAAGAAAACAAATAAGACAGGGACACACTTAGTCATGTACATGTATGCACCTGTTCATTCCAAACATGCTTAATAACTGAGAGAGTGGAATCCTTCCAGCAGAGACATGATTTCAGTTCTGCAGTCAGTTTTTCAGTAGGCAGCTTGGCTTTAGCAGCACATCTATAATAAGACCAATGTTGAGTGTGACTATTGGCACAATTCTACACCAGATCAGGTACAGTACAAATGACTTGCATTGACCTAAACACTAAAGAGAAACAACAATTTGGTTGCAAAAGTAGAAGTTCTAGATCTAGAAGAACCAGCACTAAATGACTGCAGAATTCCAAAATTTAACAATTATAATAATAATAATAATAATAATAATAATAATAATAATAATAATAATAATAATAATAATAATAATAATCACTTTATTTAAGTCTCAAATCTATTTAGCCAAGCACAGATGCTATACTAATTGGGGAGACTAATTCAAATCAACTCTAAATAAATCAAATGAAATGTTGATTGTTGGGAAGAGGGGAAAACCAGAGTACCCGGAGAAAAACCTCTCGGAGCAGAGTAGAGAACCAACAAACTCAGCCCACTTATGACGCCAAGTCCGGGAATCGAACCCGGGCCACACTGGTGGAAGGCGAGCACTCTCACCACTTCGCCAACCCTGCTCCCCAATTAGATTATGAGCTCATGATTTCTAACACCCATAAAAATCAAGAGCAAATAATCTAATTGTTTAATAGTATAAAATAATCTACTAGTCATTCAAAACTAAACAAGTAAATTATCTAAATCCTCCTCGCAGACACTTCGAAAACGTGAAGAAGCTGCCACCATTTTGTTGACAACCACATTTTGTTGACCACTCCACCATGTCCAAACAAAATTCAGAATAAATGGTTGGCTGAGGACATACCTGAATATATAGCTAATTGCATTAAATATCAGTTTTGCATCATATGATATCCCTGCATTATGAAGACTCTGAAATACAAACAACACAGGTGAAAGGGAGTAGAAACAAAAATTAATGATACGTAAATTTAGCATTGTGAAAATCAGTTGGCCACATTGCAAGCATTGCTCTGAGGAAAATAAAACTCTTTGTTCAGGGTTTGTGTAGTTCAATTTATCTTGCACTGTAAAAGCATGGCTATTTCATTCCTGATCGGCACCTTTTGATACTGTTCCAAAGGAAATAGTGCAATCTTGTACTGAAGAAATGCTGCTACATCCTGGCACTGCAAGGAAAAACCCAGGAACAACATTATTTCTTAGTAAAGAATTTGCCTGGGCAATCTCAGTAACAGGCCTAAAGTTCACTTGTTAAGTGCCAGTTTGTCCAATCTTATACTGTTTGAAGTGTTTCATCTTTTGTACTATAACTTAAATATATCAGTCAATATCAGCCTCAAGACAGGCCAGCACTGGTCAGATGCAGACTCCTATTGGAGTGTGTGATCTGAGGGGCAGCCTTTGAGGGGTTTACAGGAGCCTGTCTAAGAATTAGAATTGTGTTCAACTGACAAAGTTTCTTTGCTGATCTTTGGGGATCAACAAAGCCTTTCAGTTGCAGTCATTAATTATGGATCCTTGGTCCCTATCTTGCATCCACTCTGATGATTGTTGTGGATCCAAACCACTGCCATGTTATCACAGGTCAGTGCTTATATACAAAAGATGGAGGAGACAAAATAAGAAAGTGAGAGTGAAAAGGGGTAGGGCCTGGGTTGGGGAGATAGGAAGAAGGAATATCTACCATAAACATGAACATTATTGCCCATTCAAACACCAATCAGAAATAAGTGTTCTCTTTGCAATTACTCGTACTTTGATGCCCCTTGCAACTGACTGTCTAAATTGATCGATCATGTTTTTTTTCTGCCAGTGATGCAGAAAAGAAACAATGGGTGTCTTTTTGGCAGGTGGTCTTTCTTTCCTTCCTCCTTAGAACTCTCCACCCACCCCACCCCACCCCACCCCCCCCCCCCCCACCCCCCATTCTTTCCTTCACTTTCTCACTTCCTCCATGCCCACCCCCTCCCCATTTACACCCGCTAAGCAGGCTACATGTGTTACAAAACAGGGTAATTCAAATTCCCATATTATATGGTGCACAGTTCCTATGGCTGGTCGATCTATGCTTCGCCATTAGCTTACCATTTCTGCAAGGACGTCTTGCGGAACAGAATTCAAGGCTTCGACTGCAGAGTTGAAACCTTAAAATATCAAAAGTGCCGAAACACAGAGTTAAGTCTGTATGTAATGAAAGACAAAACCAAATCCAAGCCAAAAAATCTAGATGAAATACCTTGAGGAACATCTGTCAAAACCTGAGACATCTCTCCTTTTCCTTCAGTTTGTGACCGGCAGCTCTTCTGGCTTAGCAGCGGACTTTAAACTATGACATTGTACTCTTTTTATGCATATCCGAGTTGTCTCCATTGTCGTAGATCTGAGCCTTCTGACAACTGACTCAGCAGCTGTATTGTGGAATCCAAAATGGCGGTCAAACTTGGTTCTGGAAGAAATCTGTAGAAAAATTAAAGCGAAACATGAAATTGGTATGAAAATTTGATAATGTAGAACTTTAATTGCTTTAAGATTTTTTTCTACATTTTTCGCGTTGTGTTTTGCCAGTATTCTTTGGGGAGGACGAGCACGGCGCCATGTTTGATCCTCCAGTTCAAAGGGACGACAATCATGTTGGATTGCTCGCTGGATATGTCAACTCTGCAGCATTTTATACCTCTTTCTTTGGTTAACAAGTAAGTGAGTTTATTAGATTGCAGGAGTAAATTTTAAAAAACCCAGCACCCGGAAGAAACTTGGCTCTACCTCGGTGTAAAAACCTGTGAAACTCACGAATGGCGTACAGTAAAACAATACCTCATAAAACAAAGAAAACCTTGCCAGGTTTTTACACCGAGGTAAACCCAGAAACTTACTCCGCGAAGTTCGTGGCCCGTACATGTAGTATTAAATGCACATGAATGTCATCGGCTTCCCCATAAAAATTGATAACCGTATCAATCCCCCATGTGGGATATTTTTTTCTTTTTTTTGCCGAGTCATCAAGTTTATTCAAGTTTATTTCAACTCTTTTACAAGTCGATAATTCTTGGTGGACTGGGCCGCAAATAGCTTTACAGCTAATCGAGGTGGACCAGTCCTTAAATATTACTATTATAAATATCAATATTATCATTAATATTATTACTGATTCGTCTTACGATTACATTAAACAGAATAAAAAATCGCTTAACAACATGTCAATATTACGGTCTAGGTAGAATCTAAAGAGGATAACTAGAGACTTAAACTTGACTTCAGTTGGAAATTTAATTTTTCATCATGTTAATTAAGGTATCTATCTCGACATATGAGTTTTCAGATTCTAGTATTTCAATTAGTTTTGTTCTTATGATGTTTCAATTAGTTTTGTTCTTATGATGCAGGAGTATGATCAGCGGTCTTAGTTATAATAGTGACTAGTGTTAATAATCCTTGAAATGTTTAAAGTATGTACCTATCAATGGTACTTCCACAGTAGTCCCCAGGATGGGAAATTTGACTTGACTGCCATCTTGAAAAGTTTGTTGTGCTAGTGCTTGGGGTGGGAATTTGACTTCTAATGGCAACCCAAGGGTGGGGAAATAGACATTTGAAACCCTGAAAATGTCAGATTTCCCGTGGGTTGCCTGAGGGTGAGGGAAAATCTCAACATTGTTTTACGATCAAAGATTAGGGGACAATCAAAGATTAGGGGGTTGGGGAATTCACAAGTTTGTTAACGATGTCAGGGGCATTTTTTGCTGAGAGACACCTCACCCAGGGAACTTTGTCTGGTAAGATTTCCAGAACCCCTGGGGAAATTCAACAAGTTTATTTGACTGATTTTACAATCCCCATGGGGAAGCCAATGACATGTGCATTAAACACAATCAGCTTGTTGTTGCAGTACTGATAACTTGAGACAAGTTTGACTGCTTCCTTATTTTTTGAAACAGTGAGAAAACCAGTCATCTGAAAGTGTGGACAACACGGGAGCTACAAGATATTGAAGGATTTTCTGCCCAAAATGTAAGTATTACAAATCATCTGTCAGTGAAGACAACAAACAATACCATCGGTTACAAGCAGATCTGTACATACATGTAGGTGGAATAATGCCTCTGACAGGATCTTGGCAAAATGTTTGACCTTGAACATTAATTTTATACAGTAGGCTCACTGCAATCATGAAGGGGCAAGTTTGTTACGCCATACAATGTACATGTGCGAAACTCAGTGCAGCATATGTTTCAATTAACTTATTGACAGCTGTGGTAATGCTTTTGTAATAGGAAAGAATCCTGTCACATTTTGATGACATAATAAAGATGATTAGAATAACAAAAACAAGAGGTTTTTCAGAGGCCTGGTACATGTAGAAAGCCACTGGCCAGCAAGGTGAACTTTGATGTCACAGATGCATCTTTCATAAGATCTTGTTTCCACATTAATTTTCTATTGATCACATATTATGCAAAAGTCCTAGTGAACATGTTTTTGGTTCAGTAAAAATAATGGCAGTGATTTAAAAATTTATTCCTTTTTTCTAAACTCGTGATTTCTATTTCTTGTCCTCACTGTCACTAGAACCTGAAAGAAATTGCTGGGAAGGTGTTCATAGAGGCTGAGCCAGAATGTTGTCCTCCAGAGGTACGTTAGTATATTACTAACAATACATTAAAACTGTGCAATAACATAAATAACGTTTTGGGGTGCATGGCATTCTTTTGTACGTGTAAGTAACTGGGGTGCAATTTACACAGGGAGTTTATTGGCAGCATGATTTCAATCAATGTGCACGTATGTGATCAAACTACAAACATGCAATCGTGTTACGATGTGGTTGAAATCAAATAGGACTCCTCTGCTCCCTGTGCAATATACTGTACAAGGTGTTTATAACTCCAAGGTTGTAGAGAGTACCTTTGCAAAGGAGAATGTCATATGAAATCACACTATAAACAGTCATTGGCCAAGTTACTACAATAGTCAGTATTGTGGGTCATTAGGAAAGTCATATGTGTAAAAGACTTTTGACCACAAAGTACAAACATTTTTGCCAAACAGAAAAAAGCTTGAATGCCAAACTTGCCTTTGGACTGCCTCCATTACTGGCATGTAGTCTTTGATAGTTCACTCAAGAATTGTAGTCTCATTTTCCCTAAGCCAGCTAAATTTCAAGAATGGATGGGCTGGGAGATGTATGTACAAGTATGACATTATCATACTTACTAGAGGTTCACATTACAGTGATTGGGTAAGTTGCCTTGATGATGGCTACAGGCCACTTGCCTCAATTCTCTTTGTCAGATTGTACAATTACGAGATCTCCGATGCTGACTTGGTACTTTGCTGAAAAATTAATGTTCGGTATTTTGGAAAAGTAGTCACTTATGAGAGGTGGTCACAAAGAGAGGTTTGACTGTAGTGTGATATAATGTTGATATCCCTTCACTGTAGGTACTCCCTTCTCTCAGTTAATTCAGTGAACCAAAAGAATCAATATCAGTAAACAAAATGTAAAAATGCATCAGTGAAAGATAACAGCCCCAAAATGTTGCGGTCATGAATATTAATCTAATCAACAGTAGCAGAATAATGCAATTACAGACAGTAATACATAAATTGTGTTGTTCTATTTTTTTTCTCAGGACTGCCTATTAGATTTCTCCAACATTGATATCATTCTGATCTCTAACTACCATTTTATGTTAGCTCTGCCATATATAACTGAGGTGGGTTTAAAGTAACCTCAATCTTTGGTTGAGTTTTGATTCTTACATGTAGATACAATACAGTAGAATACTGCAGATTTCTCGGACCTCCAAGGGAAATGAAAATTGGTTCAAGAAATCGAAGGTGGCACCAGATTGCACTGAAATCCTGAGGTATTTTTTTGGTAGGGGCATTTATGCACATTTTGAAAGAAATTATAAATGTAGAGGTCTTTATTTACAAACAACATATTGTAGTTAAAAACAAAACACAAATTGCACTAGAAAACAGGATGTAGTTCTACACTCATGTTATACAGCGTTTCAATTAATTCAGACCTTACGGAAAAATGATCCTGAACAAGAATAATGTGCAATAACTGTTGCCGTTTTGCAACCGAGAAACTTTTGTCTATAACTTTTGAAATTTTTTGGGTACAAAGGGACAACAATATTCATCATTTTCTTGATAATAACTGCTTTAAAACAACAAGTGAACAAAGGAACTTGTGATCTGTAATCTGAGGCATTATTTTGATAATTCTGCAATAGCAACATTGTATTTCTAGTAACTGATAACAGATTTGTCATCTGCTTTGTAATAAAAATAGGAAGAAAAAACTTGTCTGGAAGTGTTTATTTGCTTCAAGGCGTAGAATGTAACTGAAATCGTCACTCAGTGGCTTGTAAATTTTCAGGTGTTTGAGTTATCAAGGGTTGATTTTTCCCATATTAGCCGAGAATTAATTCAAGTTTGTGGGAGGTTCGAGAAACCAAGGGTTCAAGAAATCAGGATTCTACTGTATCTTCATTTCTTTTGAAACTTATATCATGTTTGTTATGATCTTATAGCTACTGATACTTTTTTCCATCCTTTCATTGTAGCATTCAGGTTTCACTGGAAAAATTTATGCTACCGAGCCTACAGTTCAGATGGGAAGGTATACGTATAGTCTGCACTACTGAGTGTCTCTAATTATATGCTTTCTTCTCTTGGAGAGACTAAACCTTAGTCTTTTGCATAAGGAATTTAGCATTACTGAGAGTGATTGTTCTTAATTGAAGGGAACTGATGCTTGAGATGGTGGTGTACGCAGAGCGAGTTCCAAGGATCAGTAGAGGAGACATGTGGAGAGAGAGCGAAGTTTTAAGGTTAGAATTCGTCTCTGTTGGCCAGTTTTGTTCAGAACAATTTGAATTTCCTTGGGAGTTGGGATAGTGTGATATTGCACCCCAATGGATCAGACTGAACACGAAAACACGAAAATTTGGTTTATCCATGGAGTTGATAATGTAAATTGACCACTGTACAGGGATTCGATTAGCTGACGTTTTGAGCATTAGCCCTTTGTCAGAGTGAATCGAGGAATTGTGGGTTGTGTATGGTTTATATACAGAATATGGAGCTACGCTATTGGTGGTAACATGGTAACGTGAAAAATGGATTCAATCGCACATAACTCGATGGTTCTTTAATGGCCAACAACTTGCTCTTGGCAAACAATAATGCTAATAGTTGAGACACTACAGATAGGCCTTTAATATAAGTGCCCAGTAATTAAATTGAAGAATTTTCTTAAGGGCAAGCTAATTTTAGTGAATAAATATTTGTACATAACTTGCCACAGGTGTCTTCCTGCACCTCTTTGTGATTTGAAAGGAACAAAATCATGGAAAACTCTCTGCAGGTGAATTATTATCACAGATAATTATTGTTTTTCTCTAATTTCAAATCATTCTGGAACTTTCCCTGAAAACGTGTATTATTTTCTCCCTTGGAGCATGCATGCATGTTCTCGATTACTACTTAACCCTGGCCCAGTACTATTGGAGCAAATTCATGAGGACTTTTTTTGTTGTCCTGGATAATAGATGTTGTTTTGACGTGTACAAATTAGCCTGAGTTTCAATGGGATATACCTCCCAAGAAAGCAGTGAATCAGAATGGGTTGAAAACTGGATGTCAAAAATGGATACACTGTAGTTGTTAAAACATGATGATTGTACATTTAGCTTCCCAATTTGTCTGCCTGGCACAGTTTTGACTGTTTGTTCACAATCTGAATGCTTGCAGGCTTGTCATTAAATGTGACTTGCTGTCAAGATTCATTCACATTTGTTTCATACATGTACTGCACATTTTGTCTGAAATATCAATATATTCTCTCCCCCTCTTTATTCTACAAGAGATAAGTAAACCTGCATGACATCATAATTAACTCATTGCTCGAAGAGTCACAGGGTTTTCCTTTTTGGCTGGCGACCGGAGAATTTTGCTGCCTGTGAACTGCTCAGTCACCGGCAATTGCGTAATGAAGAATCCTTGCTGTCAATAATTTTTCAGTCTTAAAGCAAAATAACGCACTAACACACCCACTATTCTCCGCCTGGTTAGCTTAAGTCGACTGCAGCTTCATTTGAAAAGGAAAACCCTGGAGTCATATGTTAAATTCAAAGACCATGAACATAACATGTAACTTTTTTTTCTTTTGTAGCAAACATGATGTAAAAGCTTCGATATCAAAAATTCAAAATGTTGGTTATTCTGAGAAAATAGTAAGCAGTGTTATGGGTATTTGGTAACGCCTCTAAATTTTATTGCAGTCATTATAATTATGGTAATCATGCATGAGTTGTACATTAAGTTCAATTTTATCCTTGGTTTAATTTCTTTCTCCCTTTATTTTAAACTAATTATCATACATTACCAAACCCAAAACCCAATGGAGAAAAATTTTAAACCAAGGATAAAATTGAACCACATTAACACATACACTACAGCTGTACAAATGTTTTGAATGTGTTTAGAATTTTCTTTCTTTTATCTGTCTTTGTTCTGGATTAATTAGATTAAAAAGTCTAAGACAACAACAACAACAATAAACTTTATTAATATTTAACAATTAAAAGAAGAACATGTACAACTCGCATATAGCGTAAGCTAGTCGAGGCGAGTTGTGCAGGAAGAAAAAAAAGAAGAAGAAGAAAATAAATCAATTTGTTAGCTTCAAATAACAGACTATGAACAATGACAGGAATAAAACTATAAATAAAATACAATCATTAGCATCCGGAGATAAATATGGTTACACAATTGATTAGTAATGGGAAGCTTAATAAACTAAACAAACTAAACAGGCGAAGACATTAACAATGAATGGTTACAAAAGGTTATGTAAAATATAAATTAATTTTGGATAGTAAATTAGGTGCCTCAATATAATCCTCCTCGCCTTCTAAAGCTGCAAATAAAGCTTTTTTTTAGATCTCAATAATGTGTACTTTAATATTGATCTGTTTTTTAATCATTTTCTAAACCAGGAAGGTATTTAAAACCCCAACGCATGCATAGATATTAAGCTACACTGAAGATCTTTTCTACATACTTAAAACAAAGACTTAATTATCCAAAAATAGATACACAAGTCAGTTTTTTCACTCTCTGTCATTCCCTAAAGTTTTGTCACTTGAAATACCAACGGCCTTGACGACAACACATGGGTACTGGTATTGAAAACACACAAAGAGATGGGAACAATGAGCAAAATGTAATTTTCAGTAAAATGGTTCAGTGAGCAATCAAGTGGACCCAAGTGAGCACATGCACATACATGACTTTGTATGCACATGTTTGTATGGAAAGGAAAATGCGGAGTCTTACTGTGTCAAACATTATTTTTGCCTATGTTTGGTCGGTGGTTTCTCCAAAGTCTTTTTGTTAAATACATTATTTGTAGATGCTATATTTTATCATAAAAATGGCTGTTGCTGGCACAAATGGGATTCTTAATTCTTCTCATTACCTTAACCCTTGTATCGGAGCAACATAATTACACCACTCCAATTATTGTGTTGGTTTTTGGCAAATAGAAATGGGAAATAATAATATCATCAGGGCTCATGACTAACTTTTCAGCTTACTAGCCCAGTGGCTAGCGAGAGGTTTGATTCACTAGCCAAAACAAATTTTTCACTAGCCAGACTTATTTGCCAGACATTAATCCTGTGAAGCACTTTCAGTTAGGTCCTTCCTTGTCCAACCTCAATACTTATGTGCAACTTATCAGCTTTTTAGAAATAAGTACTGTAGGTTTGACAATTTAAAGTTTTATGGTAAAAATAAGTCTTAGGGAAGAAGTTCGTTTGTCGTTCACTGCGTTAGTATAAAAAAAAAAAAAGAAAGAGTCAATCGTATGTTCACTTGCATGACTCCATTTTCTTTTGTGATACATTTGAAATAATTTTTATTTGGTTTCCCTCTTGTCCTCAAGTCGCTTTGAACTTTTCACTAGCCAAAATGGCTAATGAAGTGCAAAATTCACTAGCCAAAACGGAATTTTTACTAGTCTGTGGCTAGTTGGCTACCATTAGTCTCGAGCCCTGATCATTCCAGTGATAACATCCAATAATTTTAGTCTGAAAGGACTAGGATGGTTTCTCCAAAGTCTTTTTGTTAAATACAGTATTTGTAGGCCACTGCAATTGCGTCCTTGCCGTATCTGAATCCTAGTCCTTTCAGACTAAAATTATCGGATGTTATTACTGGAATGATATTATTATTTCCCATTTCTATTTGCCAAAAACCAACAAAACAACTATTTAAAAGAGCTCTCTTTCAGTATTATTTTGCTCAGTATTAATTTCTACCACACGCCCACGTAAACCTTCTTTTAAATTTCCTTCTGTTTCTCATCTCCTCTATTTATAGTAAGGTTTCCTCTTTTTATCATAAGAAATTATGTATTGTAATTTAAAAGGGCATATAATTAGTTTACTATATCATGCCCTTCTCCACTCCTCTATTCCTAGTCACTAAAAAATCTTGTACAATATGATAATGTGGAATAAGTAAAGTAAGAAAGACTATGCAGTCAATGACATAGAGGTTACCGGTAACCACAAAAAGGGAGACGGTTTGTCATATTAATTTTACAAATTAAAGTTCTGCTTTAAATATTGAATGTGCAATAAAAGTTATTTTTTGTATACTGTAGGATCTGTTTGGTATTCTTAAGCTGACGGCTCTGAGTTCTGGATTTTGCTTGGGAAGCTGTAACTGGGTGATAGAGTCTGACTATGAAAAGGTAACAAACTGGACAGACTTTCTGTTAGTACTGTAGTGGTATAATTTACATGTACCGTAAAAGCTTGTTAACCGTTAACCATTAAACCCCTCCCTACTAAGCCCCCCGTTTGGAAGTCAGTTTTTGTAATAAGCCCCCCCCCCCCCTCTAATAAGCTCCCCCACCTTCCCCCTTTGGGGAGATGAGATTTTGTAATTAGTCCCTCCTATTCCCTGTTGCAAAAATATCCACTTGGCCCAATTGGCTTGTTGCCCCCGCAGGCCAAACCCAAGGAGGCACTCTAGGAGTCCCCGCGTAAATATATACAAGGAATTTCAAAAATGTAAGAAATGTGTTTGTAGTATGGGAAGCGTTCCCGATTTGATGAAACTAGGCGCACAAGGTTGTGCCGGGTAGCATTCTTGCTTTCACATCAAAATGGCTGCTAGCAACAGAGTATGCCGTTCTCAGAACGAAAAGACAGCTTTTTAAAACTGTAAATCAAAATAACAAGATCCACGGAACACTCGACAGCTTAAACAATGGAAATCGGTTAGTTCATAGCGAAGAAATCCCTCTTCGAGGGCAAATGGTGGCGAAGAGGCATGTGCTTTCACTGCGAATCATCACAAGAATAATAGACCTTTTCCGAAATGTTTGAGCGCTTCTGGGAGTCTATCTTTCAAAAAAGTACAAGTTTGAATGTGAATTTATACCGTACTTTATATTTAATTCACCGATTTTTTTGTATTCCAAGCAACTTGTAGCGAAATTTGCGAAAAATATGGTCGCAGTTCCATTCAAGTAAATTGTCCTCGTATTCGCTTGCTTCGCCTTCACGAAGATTAACTCGAGGCAAAAATTACATTTGACGCGTTTACTTTTGAGGCATAAACTCAGGCTCATCTAAATATTTTTTTTATTCAGGAAAGCTTATTGCCTGTTTTTCTGTGTGTCTCAATTCACGGAATTTCGTATTACTTGATCTATACGTAAACAAACCTGGCAAAATCCACGCAAACAAGACAAAACAGCCATGTAATTCTCAATGGTTGAACAATGACACTAAATCAAATATTGTTTCCGCCTTTGAAGTACTGGAGAAATATGCTTCTTCCACATGAAATTGACAGAACTGCTTTATTTCACTAGCAACAAGACAGAAATGAGCAACAATGTCTTCAGTTACAACCACACGACTACTCAAAAATTAAAATATGGGGGCAGCTTTAGTGAAAACTATTTCTAGTTTTAAATCAAATATGCACTCAAACACATACTACTGTTTGTTGCTCTTTATTTGCTGTTCTTTATCTCTTTGTTTTAGTTTTGTACATAAACTGTTTTAAGACGAAAACAGCGTGTTTCAGATTTGAAATAAGCCCCCCCCCCCCCCCACCTCTCTATTAACTCGTCCTCTCTAATTAGCCACCGTACAGGGATTCGATTAGCTGACGTTTCGAGCGTTAGCCTAACGCTCGAAACGTCAGCTAATCGAATCCCTGTACGGTGGTCAATTTACATTATCAACTCCGTTGATAAACCAAATCTTCGTGTTTCACTCCCCCACCGACGCAGCACCACAGTTTCTTTAGAAACTAATCCCCTCTCTAATAAGCCCCCCGTTAATGACGCCTGAAATTAAATAAGTCCCCCGGGGGCTTAATAGAGTTTTGCCACACATGAGTTATAACGACATATAAGGAAGAGAAAAAACTAAAAAACAGTAAAGTGCATCTAACCCCAAAATATTTTTTTCCAGTAATAGAAGACTCTGCATATATTCCAAAAACATTTAGCTCTTAATTCCAGTTTTGGACATTTTTATGGGCTTCAAAACTGACAAAACACTAAATATCATTAATTTTGGTACATGACCGAGCCAGAAGGGGCATGACTCTATTCCTGATTTGACATCACAAACTGTTTTAACAAAGACTTACCACGATGCAAATCAGTTTTGTGACATCAAATCAGGAATAGACCCATGTCCCTCACTAGCTCAGTTGTGTGACAGATGACAGCTAGATTTTGTAACCTTTTCAGCCTACAAAAAGTCAAAAAAGCAAGATTTTGGTAAAAAAAAAAAGAAAGAAAGAAAAAAAAAGAGGCACAATGTATTTTGAACAGGTGCAAAGATTTGAAAAAATATTTGGGGGTTAGGTGTCCTTTGAGATTGTGATGAGGAAGGATAACAACAACTATTCTTTCTACAGATTACTCTAGGGTACCGGTATACATTACAGAAGAAGAATAGAATAGAATAGTTCTTTATTTAAACACAGTAAAATCCATCAGGAGTATAAAAATTAGAAATAACCTAACAAAAACTAACTACGTCTAATCTATCTAAAACCTGTTTTTCATGAATGCCGTGTATACTCTAACATTAAAAATGAAGATTAACGAATCGTTTAAATTGAGTTAGAGATTTAGCTTCTCTCACATCACAGGGTAGGCTGTTCCAGAGAACTGCTCCGCTACTATTTATTTTTCGGTGATGGTATGTTGCAGCGTGAGAAATAACATTCCCAGAGGGCATCAAGGGCCACAAGATCCTCCCTTCAGTTAACAGAGAGGTCTTTGTATAAATTTTATGGCAAACAGCAGGACGTCATCAAAAATTTTACATTTTCTCCAAGAATTGATACATATGTCGTTTTCTGTTTTGAGAAAATGCCAATCAAGATTTGTTTGTTTAATTTTTGAGATGCTTTTCGTTAAGGATTTGAAGCCCGAGTTAAATACTCAGATAGACTCCATTTGTGCAAGACTTTTTATGTGACATATTTTATAATTTTATCATTGTAATCATATCACATTACGTAACCACTCAAGTCTCTGAGGAATTTGTTTTACATTATTTTTTTTATTTGTTTTCAATTTCATTCACTTTTGACTTGAAAATGACATTATGAGAACGTCGAAACATTGTCATTTTTAAAAACCTTTTTTTTAATTTTAACCGCCAAGACGGTTTTAAGTTTTTCAATCTTGTCGCAATGTTTTATAGTTAAATTGTTAAGCAAATCTATTCTTGTACATATGAGGAGATCGTGCAAAACAATTCTTGCATGACTCATGCAAAGCAGCCTCACAGGAAAACCAACCAGAAAACATCGAGTGCAGAGAAATCATGGCCAGTTACATGGTTATTTTGCTGCTTGTTGTCTGCCTTAAAATGAGCTTCTGAATCCCTCTAATCTTCCCACACCAACTCAAGTCACAGGCAAAACCACTTTAGGTTTTCTTTTTTTCCTAGGACCATTAATCTAGTGTAAAGACTTACCACTGGTCTGTAAAAATTGACCCTCCCTGTCATGATCGCTTTATTCTGAATTGCAATCCTACCACTTAAACAAACTCCCATCATATTTGTCACCATGTTCTTAACTTTATTTTATCTACCCCACTTGTCTGACGAATGTCGCCTTTATACCAGTATTTTTTTTTTTGTTTTGTTTTAATCGTTAATTTTGTCTTCACTGTATGGGGGCAGTTGTCTCAGTATTGGGACTTTGTCCTATTACCATCTCCCATCACTTTTTCTTACTATCTACATGTAATTGCCTTTGTATCTGTGTTTTCCGTCGGATTGTTGTTTGCTAGTAGGGGACTTTAGATTTGAGTTCGACTACGAGATCGAGTACGAGTACGACTTTCAAATTTCAAACCAGTCACCTCCACAGATCCCTCATTCTGTATGGCAAGCCAATTGTAGCAATATTCAATGCTAAAATTCAAATTCAATTCAATGAAATGCAAATTCAATTCAATGAAATTCAAATTCAATTCAATGAAATTCAAATTCAATTCAATGGAATTCAAATTCAAATTCAATTCAAATTCAATTCAAAGAAAATTCAATTTCAATTCAATGAACATTCAAATTCAATTCAATGAAAATTCAAATTCAATTCAATGGCATTTCAAATTTCAATTCAATAAAATTCAAATTCAATTCAATGAAATTCAAATTCAATTCAATGAAATTCAAATTCAATTCAATGGAATTCAAATTCAATTCAAATTCAATTCAAAGAAAATTCAATTTCAATTCAATGAACATTCAAATTCAACTAACTACGCGCATAGCATCTTGGATCAAATATCCGGGAGTCCCGTCCGAAAGGCTTCTCCCGCCGCCAAAATGGAGGAACGTCTTCGAAATCTTGCCGATTCGTTGGGTGAGTGCTCGAGACTCGTGTCGCAAGTGTTAGGTAGCAGTAGTTCAAGATCAAATTCGAACGTCCTGGATTCAGCGAGTCAAGTCGTATCGGAAAATAACTTAAGCTTAAGTTCAACGAGCAATGTTTCCAGTGCCGTCGAACGAGGCTGTGACTAAAAGTGGGACGGGGACGTGGGACTCGGGGACGCGGGGACGCGGGGACGTGGAGACGCGGGGACGCGGGGACGCGGGGACGCGGGGACGCGGGGACGCGGGGACGTGGGACGCGGGGACGTGGGGACGTGGGACGCGGGGACGTGGGACGCGGGGACGCGGGGACGCGGGACGTGGGACTCGGGTACGTAGGACTCGGGGACGCCGGGGCGTGGGACTCGGGGACGCGAGGACGTGATAAACAAACAACACCCGAATTTTCCGCTGAATTTGCAATTTACAGTTCTCGGTGGTTAAGAGAAAGGTATTACATGATGGAGTTTGTCAGCAGACCAGTAGCCATCGTCCTTGTTCTGCCGGATATGTTTGCTTGCCTATTTTACCGTGAGAGCCCTGGGAACACAATAGCTTCAGCGCAGGGGATCTTATACCTCGTGGGCAGCCATGGAGGACTTTCCTGGTAAGTAACTGTGTTTTCTTGTTCATCCTTTGACATCCGTGCCTTATGCTTGCTACTTTCGATGCTGATGTTTACTTCAGGAAAACCGTTGTCCAAAAATGCATATTTCTTTGATTTTCATTCCTAGAATGTGTGGATATAAACTCTCGTAATGATCTCGAGCTGGAAAGTGAGTGAAAACCGGAGAAAAGTACATGTTAAGAATCCGAAGAAAGGTACAAAAATTATTGTTTGAGATTTCGATAGGAACTGGAATGGTTCATTTACTCACTCAGTTCTAGCTCGAGATCATTACGAGAGTTTATATCCACACATTCTAGGAATGAAAATCAAAGAAATATGCATTTTTGGACAACAGTTTTCCTGAAGTAAACATCAGCATCGAAAGTGCAAGCATAAGGCACGGATGTCAAAGGATTAACAAGAAAACACAGTTACTTACCAGGAAAGTCCTCCATGGCTACCCACGAAGTATAAGATCCCCTGCGCTGAAGCTATTGTGTTCCCAGGGCTCTCACGGTAAAATAGGCAAGCAAACATATCCGGCAGAACAAGGACGATCTTTCTCTTAACCACCGAGAACTGTAAATTGCAAATTCAGCGGAAAATTCGGGTGTTGTTTGTTTATCACGTCCTCGCGTCCCCGAGTCCCACGTCCCCACGTCCCCGCGTCCCCGCGTCCCACGTCCCCGCGTCCCCGCGTCCCCGCGTCCCCGCTTCTCCACGTCCCCACGTCCCCGCGTCCCCGAGTCCCACGTCCCGGCGTCCCCGTCCCACTTTTAGTCACAGCCGTCGAACGAGCTCGATCCATGTTGCAAAGAAGTCGAAGTACAGGATTGTGTTCTCGCTTGAGCCAACGGGAGCGACTTCGATCAGCATCACCGTGCGCTCCTGCCAGTCACAGAGGAAAGAAACAGAGAGCAACTCCAGAGCAATCTAAACCGTTTGAATTTGCTCTTCTGTACGTTGGGGACGACGACGAAGACTTGGCAATTCACCAAGAGAATATTTTGCTTCGAGGATTTGTTAATTTAGTCAACACAGATGGAGAAGCCGACATCCGATCCAAAATTGGCGATGCAATCAGACTAAAGTATCCCTTAGTTGGCAACAGAGATTTTGTGTTTCTTCGTGCAAACCGGCGCAAGTTAAGCACACCTGTTAGTTGTGAAGAATACACGTACAAGCAAGTGAAACTGCTCTGTGGGCAAGGAGCCATTTACATTAGAATGAAAAGTGAACTGAACTGTTTATTATGTGATGGCGATGGAAATAGCTCAACCGAAAGTGATGATTTGCCAGGTAAGTTTTGTTGTGTTTTTAAAATTATTATGCACCAAAAGCTACTATCGGCCAGGCTATTAAGGATAAGAAAACACTGGGTAGACAAAAGTTGATTTCCAGAACAACATTTCAGCTTGCATCCTACGAGATCCAAAATGTTTATGAGTAGAAAGGTGAGCCAGCGTTCTTCTGCGGCAATGTAGTCACTAGGGAAGTTTTAAATAAGGCAAACGTTTTTACGTTAAAATTTGGTTGTTCCTACCATGAGCAATTTATTGTACTTTTTTGTCACTGGCCTTGTTGTGACCATTTGCCATAGATAGTATTAACCTATACTGTAACTTTGACATCAAACCGTCCTTACAGCTTTCTCAACAGTCTCAACTTTTAATCATAGTACAAAGTCTCCCGTTTATTTATTATTATTATTATTTTTTTTTTTTGGTTTAGTGCAAGGTGTTAGCAAACATTCACAAAAAAGTACCAAAAAATAATACTTTACGTTCTTATATATACATTTTTGTGCAGAAATGCTAAGTCAACCAGCTCCTGGAAAACAGAAACAAACAGAAATGCAATCAGTATCCACATTTGAAGATAGAAGTACAGGAAGTGAGTCAAAAAGGGAGGAGGCACTACCAGATAACATTGAAGATCAGTCTGTTGATTTTTTGGCAGAGCATTGTGTAAATTACTGTAAATCAAATGGTATTGAAAATCCTGTTGAAATTTTACGCTATGCACAAAGTCTGATTGTGACTGGGAGACCACTGGATGTGCAAGACATAACTGTAAGTCTGGAAGGTTAAACCAACTTCATCTTAATCAATCGACAAGATATTTTAAAATCAGCAATAGAAGAAGTGCAATTTTTAAAAGACCCCAGACTAACACTTTCAGTTGGGTTTTATGGTGAGAGTGCTGAGAATTATGGTGGCCCTCGGAAAGAATTCTTCCGCCTGTGTTTGCGAGAGATCAAAGCCAAGTACTTTGACAATGGCCTTAAAGGCCATCTTGCTAATGACTATGCAGCCATTGGGTTAATAATGGCCCTTAGCACTTTGCAGAATGGTAGTATTCCCAGATTTTTGAAAGAAGATCATCTCCTGGCACTTTTTTCTTCTGAAGAGCCATCAAATCCTTGTATCTCAAAGCTTCGCATTGGCTGTAAAACCCTGGGGCTTTATCAAATAGGAAATGGTATACCTAACTTCCTTTACCTTTTCAGACCTTCAGTAAGTTCAGCCTTATCAAGGAGAAAGTTGATTGCCCTTCTACCACCAAATTTCTCTGAAGAGGGCAGTAATGTACGTCGTTTTGAAACAGAAATTTATGATTTGTTTTCTAAATACACCAGGCTGGCTGCCAGTGGACAAAGGGGGTCAATCACCTTGGAACATATACTTCAATTTGTCACAGGCACTGATGAAGAGCCCCCACTTGGGTTTGGTGTAGCACCTTGTATAGAATTTGTTGAGGCAACCAGCCATGGCACAAATCCCCACACAGAATGCCCATTTCTACCTACTGCTAACACCTGTGCAAATACATTGTATTTACCAAGACGTGCAAAGGATGTGTTGTTGCCAAGTGAGGAACAACTCTTCAATCTTTACGATTTATCATTTGCAAACGCATTTTTTGGAAATCTGTGAATTTAGATTCTGTTACTTTCTCAGTCGGTGCAATACTTTGTATCTCATCCTGTTGGTTAATGTTTATAAGTGAAACGAGCAAGGAACAAAACATCACTTTTAGATGTTGTGACCATGTGGCATATAGTTGTGTGGGTGGGCTAGAGGAGCTACATTTAAAGGGGTTAGGTTTAGCTTGCCTTGGGACTATAGCTCGGGTCACCAGGTCACCAGCTTTCCATGTAAACAATGGATTTTGAAGACTGGGCCTTAATTGAAGGGCTGAGAGCATAACCAACCCAAATGACTTTTAGGGCCTTGAGTGGCCTTTAGGGCCGAGTGGGAAATGGTTAAAAAAATTATGGGGCAATTTTGTTCTATTGAATCAAAGGCCACATGCAAACATTCAGCTGATTTGGACCAGAAAAAGAAAAAAAACCCTAAAAGTCATTTGGGTCGGTTATGCTCTCAGCCCTTCAATTGTTGTATTTCCAGTTGAAATTATTGTATATAATGTTTAAATTTTATTTGAAATGCATGTTAGAATATGTTGAGTTTCAAGAAATGCTTACTTTGGATCACTTGCATTACAGCAAGAACATGTTTGGTTGTGCCTTATAATTGTGTTGTGCAATTCAGCAGCTGATTTAAAATGGGGCTGTTGAAATGTGAGGGTCATATATGTGCTTAAGTACAAGAGTTTCTGTTTTATTGTACTGAAATAAAGTTGAAGTTAAAGGAAGTCATACTGAACGTTTTTGGCAACTTGTTAGCCATAGTCAAATCCTAAATGTTCATTCTGCATTTAATTCATATTACCACACAATTTTTAACTTTGATTACGGCACATTGATCCCACGTAGTGATTGAAGATGGCCACATGATTTGCCAAATAGGTATAGTGTTAACTGTTTTCAACGCTCTCTTTCACTATCTGATGGATGCTAGTGTAGATATCTATGCCCATTTGCACTGATGACATGAGTGGATCTATTCTCTCTAGAACTTTGGCCCGAACTGACTGATGTTCAACTGGCAATGTCACTGGAGGAACAACAACATTGTTGTTGCTATCCTCAAATGGAGATGGCCCATCTGGGTCAACACCATAGAACTCCAGGTCACTGGGATCCTCGTCTAACTGCCCACGTACCAAGGGGTTGTCCTCATTTAACATGCCATTGACCCACATCTGATATGGAGACCAATGGTTTGCTGTTCTTACCTTGTGGTGGTTGAAGGCCTCCATATATTCATGAAGTGCAAGGTTTATTCTTGGGAGGAATGTCAAATGTAGTGCAAATATATCCGTTGGGTTGTCAACGTTAAGCAGGCCTGTATCCTCCATTGCATAAAACACGTAATAGAAAAGGTGACACACACACCTGAAGACATCCCTCCAGAGCCTTTCAATTCTCTGATTTCTCGTGGAGGGACCAGCAATGAAACTTCCCCTACCTTCACCTCTTGTTTCCACCATAGCATCGCAAACTAGTACATTCTCCACACCATGGTCCACACGAATACGTGACGGCCACAGCCCATCTTTTTCAATTGCATTCAAAAAGAGTTCCAAAACAGTTTGTGAAAGATTATTATTACTGCATCTGAGAAACACAATTCGTCTAGAGAAACCATCTATGCATCCGTGGATTATAAAACCCCAGCGAATGAGAGAATGATGTCCATCTAAATGCCACAGAGAATTTGGCCACGGCACGGAGTATTGCCTACGAGAAACAACAATTCCCCACCTCAAGGCAGTATTCGCTGGATCCACCCTTGCCAAACACTCACGAATTCTTCTTCTTTGAACCCTCAAAAAAAAAAGGCTAAGTACGTTTGCCCGGTTGTTAATCCATGACGACCCATATATTCCAAGACTAATTCATCCAGTTCCGCATCCGATAACAAACTAAAATGCGCCGTGCTTTGCAAGCCATATGATTGTACTCTACGATAAATTGTCCAACGAGACACACCAAACAACCAAGAAATTTTTTCCAATGAAAATCCAAGTCCTAGAAGATCTTCTAATGTTTCAGCGGATATATAGAATTGTGGTCTCCCAGGATTTCCCGTTCTGAGAATTTCACATTTACGTTGAGAAACTGACGAGGGTTTTACTGCAAGCGTTTTAAGATGATTTTCCGTAGCCCGCAGTACTTCTGAAAACGCTGAAGCTAGTGATTCCCACTCGATCCGATCTTGCTCAATGTCAGTTAAGGCAATAGAACTCAAAAGACTGACGGTTCGATCGAGAACTACAGATTGTGCTTGCAAGTCATTGATGTCCGTTGCATTGTTGCGTATACATTCCTCTGTCCTATCGAGCACTGACGACAAAAATTCAGGTAAGTCTTTTTCCACGTCAAATTCTGACTCAATGTCCGCCATATTGCTAGTTAACTTTCCCGCGCGAAAACATAATACCTCCAGTATCTTAAAGTGCCCGTATGGTGGTTATCATTTCCGGTCAATCACCGGAAGCGATTTTGAATTGAAATTGAATGCCATTGAATTTCATTGAATTGAAATTGAATTTTCATTGAATTGAATTTGAATTTTCATTGAATTGAATTTGAATTGTCATTGAATTGCCATTGAATTTCATTGAATTGAATTTGAATATTCATTGAATTGAAATTGAATTTTCATTGAATTGCCATTGAATTTCATTGAATTGAATTTGAATATTCATTGAATTGAAACTGAATTTTCATTGAATTGCCATTGAATTTCATTGAATTGGAATTGAATTGTCATTGAATTGAATTTGAATTTCATTGAATTGAACTTGAATTTCAGCATTGAATATTGCTACAATTGGCTTGCCATAACTGTCCCTATTGCTTAATAACAGAAAAGGAGATTTTAGAAACAGGATTTATGTACGGAGTGATTATGTAAGGCGAGCGAACTAGATTTAAAAAGTCGTACTCGTCCTAAATCACGTACTCGTTGTCAAATCTAAAGCTCCCTATTTATTTTTTGGTGACAAATTCAATAAACTAAACTATTGGTGCAAATTACCTAAAGCTCCATCTAGTATTAATAAGGTACTTGGGAGGGCTCTATGCATGGCTGTGTCAAGCTTCTTTAGGAAGTACAGGGCTGTACAATGCACATTAGTTTCTGACATGATTAATTTATTCTAAATTATTGCAAAAATAGGTCAGCTATGTTTCCTGCTCATCCACATTCACAACTCATCCTTTGCCAATGGACCAGTCTATGCTTAAGAATAGCGACGCCTTAATAATGACGGGAGTCACTGCAGCACCCACTGCTAATCCTGACGCCATGCTGGGAGAGTTTTGTACTCACCTAGGTAAATTCGTAAATGGTTTGAACCCAGGAGTCATATCATAACTAAGTGAAGTACGATCGTCCGGGTAAGTGTAGTCCTGAGAAGGACTGTTGGTGGTGACATTGACTGACGTTTCGACAACCTGAGCGGAAGTCATTATCAGAGTCAAGTGATCTGAGTATTATGTCAGGAGATGGTATAAGTACTCTGGTCGTTGATGTGATTGGTCAACGAAGTCGTGGTGTTATTGGTTGTCTGTCAGTTAAGCCGTGATGTTATTGGCTGTGAAGACTGTTACAAACCGTGATTGGTGCGTTTCGATCCGTCTTTTGTTAGTCAAATGTTCATAGGTGTATTGTTAGTCAATTAGTTGGTTTGTCTATTGTTTGTCCGTTGTTGATATCGTCAATAAGTTGTTTGTAAGTGCGGGAAGCTGTTGGCAACGGTTCAGTGGTGTCACGTAGGTAAATGTTACACGTGTCTCCTCTGGTCTGGTCAATCTACACCGTCCTGTAGCCTGGCCCTTTTGTCATTTTAGACCATTCCTGAATTAGTTCAGTCTGTTTGGAAACCATTTCCTCTTTCAAGTCTGGAAAGTCCAGTAAACGTTTATGAAAACACCACTAACAGTAAACCTGATCCTACAGCTAAACCCAGTGTAGGCCCTGGCCATAACTGTAGACTTAATTCCGATGCTGATTCTAAGCATATCGTATGATCTTCCTACATGAATTTACAACCACATGTTCACCAAGACCTTCAGCGGTTCAGTGTTCCTGTTACGAAAATGGACACATCATACATTATTATTTGTCCTGTCAAGGTGGTAACCTTTGAGGACCAAAACTTGATTTGTTACTTGAAGTCTGCTGTTTTTGCGGGTTGAAATGAATCAAAAAGTTAAAATTTGTTGTTTATCCATTCAAACCTGAATTTAGTTTTTAAAAAAAGCAAGAAATTTCCACCAGAAGTGCTGGGTTTGCACCGAAATTTGTAACCAAGAATCACCAGTTACAATAAAAAATTATTGTAATTGTCGTACTGTACGTTGATCACTAACATTGTCTTGCAACAATGTAACATGTGAAATAGATTGCATGAAACACTTGTACTTGGCTTAAAACGGATAAAAGGTGAAATGGTGCACAAGGCAATTACTTTTCTGCAAAATGGTTTTGTAACCTTTCCTCCGAGCAACACAATTGTTTTGTACTTTACAGAATGATTAAAACCATCTTTAATTAACTCATTTTTGTTTCCCTGTAGCTACTACGTTAAAAAATGGAGGGAATGTTCTTGTTCCATGCTGGCCATCGGTAAGTGACATGTCTCTGTATGCATACAACTTACAAGGAAAGTACAATGTAGCTGTCCCCTTCCAGAGGGTTTGAAGTCAATTTGAAACCTTTCGGAAATCCTTTAAAACCCGTTTGGGAGACCCCTGTATAATTTGGAGAACTTTTCATCTATTCATGTACAGTAAACCTTCGGAAATCATGTTATTCCAATAATGAATTAAACCTCCCGCACACTGTACGTTTCCAACACCATCGAAAGGGTCCAAAGGCGTGCCCTGCGTGCAAATGTATTATATTGCCAGGCTTACATTATAGCGAAGCGCTTCGCATGGCTGACATACAATCGCTGCAGGAAAGAAGAGTCTCCGCGTGTCGCAAGTTTATTGGTATCTTGCCTTCCGGGAATCCTGTCTATAAGCTTGTTAAAAGTCGCATACCTGACGTACAGACCATTCACTCATTGAGACCTAGTAATTTAACTGCCCGTACCACAGCCACTAATAGGTTTGGTGACTTCGTCGCAAGCAAGTATGCCACGGTTGACACTAAAGCTTTAGCTGTTATTATAGTGATATCCGCGATTATTGCATTATCATAATTATTTATATTGAAGTGTATTTATTACTAAATTTATTACTATTATTTATTACTATTATTTATTACTGACCAAACCTGTAATCCAGTCCCTATGTACTGCACCCTGTTTACAGTATGTACTGCAAGAGGTTTATATAAACATGTTACATATTTTCAAACCCTTAACTGCCCCCTTTTGTTTTTGCTTTTGATTTTGTTTGTTTTAACACAGGGCGTACTTTATGACCTGTTCGAGTGTTTGTACTCCTATATGGACAGTGCAAACTTGTCAACAATTCCCATCTATTTTATCTCGCCGGTAGCTGACAGTTCCTTAGCATACGCCAATATTTTTGCTGAATGGTATGCACAAATTATTTATCTCACTACACTATTATCGTGTAACCTACGGTGTTATTTATACTAAAAAGCTTTTATGTTTTTATACTCGAGCATTTTTCGTAATGACTGGTGCAAGCAATTTCCGCTAGAATACTGTTGTGTGACCCATAGTACTTCATTTAAGCGCACTTTGTTTGTAGTATACAACGTATGTCGCTCTTTTATTCGCTATGACAGAAACAAAAATTGAAATCTTTGGCCTCGATATCCGTATTTTTCCTGCAGTAACGTAAGAAAAAGAACTGTTTGTGACGTTGAAACCACACTGCAACGTACAGCTTATACGGCATTCATGAAAAACAGGCCATCAGTTATTGATATTGTAATAACCCGGCGTCTTATACACTCTACCGTTTGACTTTTGTACTCCTTTATTTCCTTGATACAGGCTGTGTCAAAGTAAACAGAGTAAAGTATATTTACCAGAAGCTCCCTTTCCACATGCCGAGGTACGTGGCCGATGTGTCTTTTCTTAAAAGTGCACCTAAGTAACCCCAAAATATTTTTTTCGATAAATTAAATCTTTGCACCCTTTTGAAACGCACTGAGTATTTTTCTCCTATTTTCCACCAAATGTTGACTTTTTATAGGCTTCAAATCTTAGCCTTATTTGGGTCACGACCGAGTCAGGAGGGACGTGAGTCTATTCTTGATATGACGTCACTATCTGATTTGCATGCCATTAAGTCTTTGTCGTCTTTGTAAACATGCATGGAAAGTAGTTTGTGACGTCAACTCAGAAATAGGCCCATGCCCCTTCTGACTCGGTCGTGTACAAAATGATGCTTAGTTTTTCGTAAGTTTTGAAGCCTATAAAGGTTTGGTAGAAATGGGAAAAATAGGCGCAATGCGTTTCGAACAGGTGTAAAGATGTATTGTAGCGAAAAAACTATTTTGGGGTTGGGTACACTTTAAAGTGCGTGTTACTACCTTCTTTCAAGTGTTTGTTGTTTCCATAGCTGCCAATGTTCGCTTCGCTGGAGATCGTGGCTTTTCTTGAAAACAAGACAACTTCCTCACTTCCAATCTAAGCCGGGAAAGAGTGAAGGCTCGTCGTTTAAACGCTCTCAGCATTGTTGGCCCACTACATCCAACATTCTTGAGCCCAACATTTTGGGTGCGGTTGAGAACCGTGTTGGGCGTTGTTGGCAATTGTTTGATGTTGTTGCTTCAACTTACAACAACACTGTGGGCTCAAAATTAACACTCCCCCCACCCCCACCGCACCCCAATCATCCCGCACCCTTACCCACTGCTGTAGTTTATGTGACTTCTTTGTAAATTATTCGGATGTTCAATCTTCGTGGATCGCAAACCTTTCTCAGTATTACACCGCCGACCGGTTAGCTCAGTTGGTAGAGCACCGGACTAACGTGCGGGAGGTCGCGGATTCAAACCCCGGCCGGACCAACACTCAGGGTCTTTAAATAATTGAGGGGAAAGTGTTACCTTTGTAATTACATCTGCAAGTGGTTAGACTTTCTAGTCTTCTCGGATAAGTCTGACAAACCGTAGGTCCCGTCTCACAACACTTGTTCCTAATAATCTGTGGGACGTTAAAGAACCCACACACTATTCGAAAAGAGTAGGGGACGTAGTTGCCGGTGTGGTGGTCTATCTCTATCTTTCATCTGACATTCATGTGTGGGTGGGTGGGTGAGATCAAATATGGATTGATAGCGGCTGCCACTGAGAGGCGCCTTTACAGGCTGACGTCTGATCTCACCCTAGAGAAGAATTGTAAACCGCCATGAAACTATGTGATATGTGCGGTATTTATATCCATTACCATAACAGCGGTGGCCATCTGCCAAATCTTGTGGTATTTTCTGCTCTCTCCCTCTCTCCAGCTTGTTAAAACCGGGCGGCTAAAGCACTTTCCTAGTATCCACGGTGAGTACAGTCAAACCTGTATAAAGCGGTCAGTTCTAAACTTCCCGAAAATTTCTTCCCTTATTTACTACAGATGTGACCTCTGTTAAGCGGTCGCGGTCACCTTTTACAAAGTCCCAACGAGTGTATGAAATTAACACGAATGTATATTGGCCACGTTCTAAACTGACGAGTAAGGGCCTGGGAACGAATCCAAATTTCATTGAAAATCGATGAAATTGAACTAAATCAATTCTCACATGAAAGGGTATCTCAAAATAAGCAGTTTCAGCAAGTTTGAGTACGTTTGGTTGAAAAGCCGCCAGATAACATGCATTTAAAACTTTAAAAAAACACATACAAATGTCTCTATTTCGGAAAGTGTGTCCCTCCAAACCATACAAAGTCTCTAATTTTCACAATTTGGCAAAAGCATTTTTTTCAGCTCCAATACAACCGAACAGCGTCAAAATTGGTCAGGTGACCATTTTTGAGATGCTCTTTCATGCAGTGGAAACAATTTTTTCAAATTGATAAATTTTAAAACCTCGTTCCCAGGCCCTTACTCGTTTTGAACATGGCCAATTAAATGTGGCTAACTAGTACTCCACAGCTGTAATTTAGTTTTGTTACAAATGAGCAAACGAGATATACCATGACTGATTAATTTTGTGTAGGGTTGTTCCAACGTCAGATTCGTAATACAGTAGCAGACGAACCTGTATTTAACGGTCAATCTGTATTAAGCGGCCATTTGGCCATGTGGGTGGCCATTAAACACAGGTTTGACTGTCGTTAAACTTGTCATTAACCTCGCACCCAGTAGCTCAGCATTTGATTTTTTCATGTGTCTGCAACCACTCTTTTATTGACGGAAATTTATTTTTAACAATGTTCTCAGATGGATTAAGCAGCTGTTTCAAGACTCCATGTGTCGTATTTGCGGGACATCCTTCTTTACGCTATGGAGACGTGGTACATTTTATAGAACTGTGGGGTAAATCAAGTGGAAATACCATCATATTTACAGGTACTCCGCTGGTTATTCAGCGGCTAGTTTTTCCGTATCCTCTTTTTACTCCCTTTCTTCCTTTTTTCCCTATCTTTCGTTGCCTTTTCCTTCATCGGTTTCACTGCCCTTTTTTGTGGTCACAACCTTCGTTGTTACGATCAACTTCCTTTTTTTACTATTATAGACAGTGGGTGTCTAACACTGACAACACTGTGTAGTTGTCGCCAAGAATATTAAAAATATATATATTATTCAAATCCACACTTCTAGTTGAGGATACCCAAAAAGGTATATTTCAAATGTTTCCTCGGAAGGAAAAGAAACGAATATTTTTGGGCGATTTTTCCAAGACGCAGTGACAAAACTTGAACAAGTTAGCGTAACTTTATCAAGTTCCAATCCATTTTCGTCACGTCATACGTGGCCATAAAGCCCAAGCCAAACGGGCTCGCAAGTAGCCGCAAGTTGAACTTGCAGAAAGACTTGCGTTGGGTGGCCAAACGGTGAAAACCTTGCGTCAACTTGCGTGCAAATTTAATCTCGACCAAAGTGAGCGCAAGTCAATGCAAGTGCACGCAAGTCCTGGCCAAACGGAGTCGCACGTTGACCCAAGTTTTCAACTTGCGCCTACTTGCGATTCCGTTTGGCCTGGCCATAAGACAACTGTAGATAGTTTCAATACACAAAACAAGTACTACGTAAGAAGTTTAAAGTTTTTATGGTTGCAAATACATCTTTGGGTTTATCAAAATTATACGTGACAGTGTCCCTTTAAGTCCGCGAGAATCCCCAACAGTACACTTAGCTTACATAACAGGCGTTTGTTTACCCAAGTCAGTGCGAAGCGTGAGACAATTAGGGAGTTTAAGAAACGAGGACGCGACGGCAACGAAAACGT
>JAEMWC010000150.1:1072500-1102500 GCA_016490735.1 Pachyseris speciosa
TGGCTCAAGCTCCTGTTCATGCAAATTTTGCTCAACAGCTCCATACTTGTTGGTATTCACATATCCGTGAACCTCCTTTACTTCCTCGGTCTCACTACCAGTCTGACCAGTTGGGCCATCTGCGTTAATAAAATCGTTTTAAAAAAATTCAAAACGGGGAATTATTGTGGCATATTTGGAAGTATATATGTATATAAAAATATGAATGAATAAGTTAAATATATGAATAAAAAAGCAAATATGTTACCTTCAGCGTTGAGGGTAGAGCTAATAATTACTTCCTCTCCAAACACAATATCCAAGTCTTGGACATGAACGGGCTCTACACTGGCACTTTCTCGGCCCAGTATATCAAGCACCGTCTCATCTAGCTCTGTGAGCTGTCCACTGCCACCTGAACCCGTCTTCTTTGATTCGCTAACTTTATTTAAGGTACCTCGGCGAATATTTGCCCAAATAACATCTCTCAGCTTTGAAATGCTGTCTACATCTGCTCCAACACCATTCATTTGATTCCTAATTGTCTCCCAAGCCTGTTGTTTTGCTTTTTTTTTTTGTAACATTTGCTGAGAAAGGTGCCATAATTACTGCCTTTTTTGTCTCTTACAAGCTGCGCTAACATAAGTTTCTGCTGTTTAGACAACATGGTAACTGTAAATTTTGAAGGCGCGGAATTCAAATAAACCTCGGACAATTGGAACTTACGCTTGTAGTCTACAAGCGTATTCAAGTTAAGTTACAATTGTAAAACTACAAGTTGTAGATTACAATTGTATCGTGACCCGGGCTACGCGTGTGAATTCCAGTGTAGAAAAATCTTTATTGAATTCATGAATTTACAAGTTGGACCTTACACGCGTAATTTACGCGAGTGAAAACTACAAGTGTAACTTTTTTATTGAATTGACCCCAGTTTTTCGTGCACGTGCTTTCTCATTGTGTAACCCTTTGTTACTTCAATTCCAGAGCCCGAGTTTCCATACCTTGAGGCCCTTGCTCCATACCAACCGCTCGCCATGAAGGTGCGTTCGGATCAATTCGAACATAGTGTGGACTACTCACCTTCGTTGCAAACTTCTTTCAGGGTTGCCACCAACCTCGTTCCCAGAGTCTTTCCTCTTCCCGCTCCAGGGGGCGGGAAGAGGAGAGACCCTGGGAACGAGGTTGGGTTGCCACGGCCAGGGAAAAATCAAGGAAAACACATTTTTTCAAGGTAAAAGGAAAAGTCAGGGAAATTTTCAAATTCTGCCGGCTGAAATTCAGTGAAAAGTGAGGGAAGTTTACTTCCGGCCAAACATGAGGTTTGGGAAGGAGTTTCCTTATTAGTAAAGGTAATGTCATTTCCAAGAATTCCTGCAAAGGAATTGATTTCTGTGGCTCCATTGTTGGCTTCATTGCCCAAGGATTTGTCTTGGTTGGTGGTGAAAATTGGTTTGTGGTCAGTGAAAAATCAGGGAATTTTTTTATATCCCAGTAAGTGGCATCCCTGTCTTTGTGCCGGGTTGGGGATGTTAAGTTCAAAATAAGATTGCGTATAATTTAATTGTTTTATTTTCTGCAGGCATGCTACTGTCCCATTGATCCAAGGCTGAATTTTACTCAAGCAAATAAACTCATTCGGGAACTGAAGGTAATATTATACAATAGAGCGTTTTCACATGACGTCACGGCGGCCATGTTGGTGTTCCAAAACAAAGAAAGGGTCACCTCGCAACTCTTACAAGGTCTTACCTGATTGGAGACCACCCTTTAGTGAGACAAAAGAACAGTCAAGCAACACAAACAAATGACCCTAGCCCTGAAACAATAGGGCTGCGACACTATCCCCGCTACTGAAATTTAGAGCTAATAGGAGCTGCGAGGCTACCGCAGCGAAACGGCAGCCATGTTGGGGTTCCAAACTAAACCTCTGGGAATTGAACCCTATTTTAATGCAAATACTTTCTTTTGTTTCATTAAACCAATATGGCCAGGAGTCACGTGAATGAAAACGCTTTATATCGCCAGTTATCTTAAGATAAAAGACATAGTGGAAGCGAGGAAAACCCGAAAGTAATCGTTCAGTCTTGTTTAAAATTACATGGGGAGCAGAGTTGGCGCAGTGGTGAGAGCGCTCGCCTTCCACCAATGTGTCCTGGGTTCGATTCCCGGACTCGGCGTCATAAGTGGGCTGAGTTTGTTGTCTACTCTGCTCCGAGAGGTTTTTCTCCGGGCACTCCGGTTTTCCCCTCTCCCCAAAAACCAACATATTATTTCATTTCATTTATTTAGAGTTGATTTGATTTAGTCTCCCCAATTAGTAGAGCATCTGTGCTCGGCTAAATACATTTGAGACTTATTATTATTATTATTATTATTATTATTATTATTATTATTATTATTATTATTATTATTATTATTATTATTATTATTATTATTATTATTATTACTTTACCAGTTCACCAAGACTATAAACAGGCCTCTGCGATTACGGATCGCGAGGATAGAAACGGATTGCAACTTGAAACGTTGAGCCACCTTTTTCAAGAGCCCCCCCCCCCTTCCTTGAGAAAATAGCTTGATATCTTTCTTTTGGTGTTCTGTTAGCATTTTGGATTACGATGAAAGGTGCTTCATGGTACTTCACCCCAAAACGTGATAATCGCTATGATAGAGAATAGAGCGCCTTTAAATGTTTCCTTAATTTTGAAAAATTTGGTAGCCAAAGTGAAGGTTAACAGTTGTAATAATGCTGTGTCTTCGGCTAGTTGGGTGGCGAGTTCTTCGAACATAGCACGTATTATTGACCCAATTTCTCCATTCAAGTGGTAATTCAAGTAGGATAGAAAGTTATCGAAACGAGCGAGATTTCTCGCGATATTATATTTTTTTTCAGAAACTCCGTTATCAATCATGTGATATCGAATGTTTCGCGTAGTTATTTGCCCGGCTTTATGCCGCATTGATCAACAGTTGATAGAAAACCGGCCAATACGATCAAGTGAAGCATCTGTGCGACAGTTAACACTTTGCTAACTAATGTTTTTTTTACTCTTCAGCCCGGTCACCTAGCCATTCCAGAGGCTTATACAAGGGCACCAAACTTATTACCCCACAGAACAGACCTCACTATTCAAGATACGGTAGTCTCCATTCCCTCACTGTTATTTATTTAATTATTTATTTATATATTTCTTTGTTGGTTTGTTGTTATTTTAACATATTTAAAATGACATCATGTTTGCCCCAAAAGCTAAATGAGTTCATAGAGGGGGGGGGGGGGGGGGGGCACGAGCTCCTGTTACGAGACAAGGATAAATGTATCAAAGTTCAATGTACAAAGGTTCCACAGATTTAAAAAATAATAATAATAAATAAAGTGCTGAACATAACAGAAAATTTCAACGCTTTCACTTTTTGTCAAGTCATAAGATCCAAACGGACAAGGTTCAACTTTCAGTCGGTCAGAATATCTAATCCCTTTATCAGAAGCAAAGCGAGCGGCAGCAGTGAGCAAACCTCATTGTTATTCAAACAATGTTGGGAATACCCTTTTCAGAGAAGACATTGTATGATCTGATTACTAATTGAAGGAAAACCGTCTCATTTGTTTTGCCAAAATGTTGGCAGATCAAAGGTTAAGAGACGTAAGTTTTGGACTTTAATATTAAATTTGAGCTTCGTTTGTTCGAAGGAAGGAAATTGCCTTGCACAAGGAAAAAGACCATAACAGCTGTCTTTATTACAGTTTCATACCTTGGTCCCGGTAACCGAATTCTCTTACTTTTTCAACTGAGTCACGAGGCAAACTGCAGTAACTCGCGCGTGGGTTGAACAGGTAGCATTAAACGTATCGGCAAGCGAAGCTCAGAAACAGTGTTACTTTCCTTTATTTTTATATGCAGGAATGCAAGATATCGATGTTCAGCTTCTTGGACGTTCTTTCACTGCCTGTTAACCGACAGTTTGAGAAAGTTGTTTTGTCAAACGAGGTCAGTTGATTACCCATCTATTTTTTGTTCTTTCCCTGCAGGTTTCGTAAACAGCCCAGCTACAAATTTGTATGAAACCTGACATTACCGTATTTCCTCGAATAAGCGCCCGGCACTTATTTAAAATGTCGGCTAAAACGGGGGCCGCTTAATCGAGGGGCCTCTTATTAAGTTTGTTTTTCAACGAGCTGCAACTTTATTTTGGATCATGCACATAAAAGGATTCTGCAACCACACTGAGGTAGATATATGTTTAACTGGAAGTAACGTAACGGAAAATGAACTTTTCTCCTACAGGTACTGATGCGGGTGAAGTTAAAGCTTGAAAGATTATAAATAAAGTGACAATAGAGTCAGGCTCTTCCTGTATCTCTACTATTTAAGAAATTTAGGGGGAGGGGAGAAGGCGCTTATTTGCTATTTTAGACGAGAGGGTGGGCGCTTATAGAGCGTTTTCATTCACGTGACTACCGGCCATATTGGTTTACTGAAACAAAAGAAAGTATTTGCATAAAAATAGAGTTCAATTCCCAGAGGTTTAGTTTGGAACACCAACATGGCTGCCGTTTCTTTGTTTTGGGACACCAACATGGCCGCCGTTTCTTTGCTTTGGGACACCAACATGGCTGCCGTTTCTTTGTTTTGGGACACCAACATGGCCGCCGTTTCTTTGCTTTGGAACACCAACATGGCCGCCGTTTCTTTGCTTTGGAACACCAACATGGCCGCCGTTTCTTTGCTTTGGGACACCAACATGGCCGCCGTTTCTTTGCTTTGGGACACCAACATGGCCGCCGTTTCTTTGCTTTGGGACACCAACATGGCCGCCGTTTCTTTGCTTTGGGACACCAACATGGCCGCCGTCACATCATGTGAAAACACTCTATTCGAGTGAGGGTGCTTATTAGAGCGTGGGCGCTTATTCGAGGAAATACTTTACACGTATTGCAAATTCATATTTCTCTTTTCCCTCTCGTAGTAGCGAGGTAAATATCCACTGCTTTCACCGACACTGAGGTGAATAATTGTTGTAGTATATACCACACAAGTTGAATAATCAGCCGATTAAAAATTTGCTTTATTTCTAACAAAAGAGCAAAAAAATGCACATCATGCGCCGCCCGAATAGCGGTTACGTAAACAATTTTTTGTTTAAAAGTTTCCGGGTGACTTTTCTTCAATTGTCCAATTGGTGTTTCAAATTCGTCTTGCTGTTGAAACCTTGCTGCAAAACCGTAAATGTTTCATTTTTCATACTTATATAGTGCTCGACAGTTCACGTAAACATGACATTGTGCACTTTTTTTATGCCTTAAAATTAGAGTTTAGAAAGATTAAACAACATTGTTGCCATCCTCGTCTTCGTCGTCGTTATCGTAAAGAACCTAACTCAAGCGCACGTGCCGTTTCCTCTCACAGCTGTTGTTTTTTCGATTGACTGAGACGCTGTGTAACTCTCTGAAGGTTGTGAACGCGTTTAAATAAACAACAACCTCGTTTCAGGGGCAATCTGCGTAGTGCCTCCGCACGAAATACCCTGGGAACGAGGTTACTTCAAAAATAGCCCAACTTTCTTTAGACGGAAGCCCTATTTTCTGCTTTACATCTGCAAACAGCACCAACAAAACTATGTTTTGTTTCCTCTGTTCAGTTGGCCAGTAGTCTTCACCCACAGGAAGTTCGGCCTGGCATAGCAGTTTCCACGGTAACGGGAACATTGGTAACAAAAGACAACAGATATACTCTTGAACAATTAAACCTGACGGGAGAAGAGCTTGAGAAGGCGAGGTACGGCACGAATGTGAATAGAGTTGCGTGTGAGAGAAGATCAAGACGAAAAATGTGTCTCGGAGAAAGGAATAAATGACAAATATCGTGTGATTGTAATCTTTCTCTCAACTCCTCCACTCCAAAAACTCAGAAAAGACTGGCACGAATGAGGTTTTGTGCGCGGGATCTGTTGTGTAGATATGACACTAGAGAGGTTAAGATACAGGTTTGGCCGTCTTACCGCAAACGGCAAACCGCGGTTTACGGTTAGCGGTTTCACGTTAGCCGTGTGCCAATAGAGAGATTAAGTTCGAGGTTTTTCGGCTTTTCCCGCGAACCGCGAACGTCAAGAAGTCACGTGACCAATGCCTTGCCGTCAGGTTTTCGGTTTGAGGTTCACGTTTGTACGGCTAGACCACGCTCTAGAGGTAAGTGATTTACCGCAAGGTTTTTTGCACCCTAAAACATCACAATCCCACGTTTGAGAGGAAATGCTACCTTTTAGAACTCTCTCACTTATTGATTATTGAATTCTTTTTCATAGAAACGTAATTTTGAAGACGATTTCTCAGCTCAGATAGAAGTGAACGAATGAATGTAAACAAACATGGCGGCCGGCTATTTGTTGTTAGAACCAACCACGAATCTTAAGCCCCGAATATGGGCAGACGGTTAACGTAAAACCGCTAACCGCAAACCGCGGTTTGCCGTTTGCGGTAAGATGGCCAAACCTGTATCTTAATCTCTCTAATATTCGGGACTTAGATTCGCGGATGGTTCTAACAACAAATAGCCGGCCGCCATGTTTGTTTTCATTCATTCGTTCACTTCTATCTGAGCTGAGAACTCGTCTTCAATATTACGTTTCTGTGAAAAAGAATTCGATAATTAATAGAGATCTTAAGATCGAAGTTTGGCCATCTTACCGCAAACGGCAAACCGCGGTTTGCGGTTAGCGGTTTCACGTTAGCTGTCTGCCCATATTCGGGACTTATGATTCGCGGGTAACAAATAGCCAGCCGCCATGTTTGTTTTCATTCATTCGTTTACTTCTATTTTAGCTGAGAAATCGTCTTAAAAATTACGTTTCTATGAAAAAGAATTCAATAATTAATAGGCGAAAGAGTTCTAAAAAGTATTTCCTCTCAAACGTGGGATTGTGATGTTTTAGGGTGCAAAAAACCTTGCAGTAAGTCACTTACCTCTAGAGCGTGGTCTAGCCGTACAAACGTGAACCTCAAACAGCAAACCTGACGGCAAGGAACTGGCCACGTGAGTTCTTGACGTTCGCGGTTCGCGGGAAATGCCGAAAAACTTCAATCTTAAGGTCTCTAATAAGCGAAAGAGTTCTAAAAAGTATCATTTCCACTCAAACGTGGGATTGTGATGTTTTAGGATGCAAAAAACCTTGCCGTAAATAACTTACCACTTGAGCGTGGTCTAGCCGTACAAACGTGAACCTCAAACCGCAAACCTGACGGCAAGGCACTGGTCACATGACTTCTTGACGTTCGCGGTTCACGGGCAATAGAGAGATTAGAGACCTTAAGATCGAGGTTTGGCCATCTAACCGCAAACGGCAAACGGCGGTTTGCGGTTAGTGGTTTCGCGTTAGCTGTCTACCCGTATTCGGGACTTAAGATTCGCGGGTAACAAATAGCCGGTCGCCATGTTTGTTTTCATTCATTCGTTCAGTTCTATTTTAGCTGAGAAATCGTCTTAAAAATTGCGTTTCTATGAAAAAAAAATCGATAATTAATAGGCGAAAGAGTTCTTAAAAGTAGTAGAGACCTTAAGATCGAGGTTTGGCCATCTTACCGCAAACGGCAAACGGCGGTTTGCGGTTAGCGGTTTCACGTTAGCTGTCTACCCGTATTCAGGACTTAAGATTCGCGGGTAACAAATAGCCGGTCGCCATGTTTGTTTTCATTCATTCGTTCACTTCTATTTTAGCTGAGAAATCGTCTTAAAAATTGCGTTTCTATGAAAAAAAAATCGATAATTAATAGGCGAAAGAGTTCTTAAAGTAGTATTTCCTCTCAAACGTGGGATTGTGATGTTTTAGGGTGCAAAAATCCTTGCGGTAAATCACTTACCTCTAGAGCGTGGTCTAGCCGTACAAACGTGAACCTCAGACCGCAAACCTGACGGCAAGACACTGGTCACGTGACTTCTTGACGTTCGCGGTTCGCGGGAAATGCTGAAAACCTCAATCTTAATCTCTCTAATATTTCCTCTCAAACGTGGGATTGTGATGTTTTAGGGTGCAAAAATCCTTGCGGTAAATCACTTACCTCTAGAGCGTGGTCTAGCCGTACAAACGTGAACCTCAAACCGCAAACCTGACGGCAAGACACTGGTCACGTGACTTCTTGACGTTCGCGGTTCGCGGGAAATGCTGAAAAACCTCAATCTTAATCTCTCTATTAAGTTCGAGGTTTTTCGGCACTTCCCGCAAACCGCGAACGTCTAGAAGTCACGTGACCAGTGCCTTGCTGTCAGGTTTGTGGTTTGAGGTTCACGTTTGTACGGCTAGACCACGCTCCAGAGGTAAGTGATTTACCGCAAGGCTTTTTGCACCCTAAAACATCACAATCCCACGTTTGAAAGGAAATGCTACCTTTTAGAACTCTTTCGCTTATTGATTATCGAATTCTTTTTCATAGAAACGTAATTTTGCAGACGATTTCTCAGCTCAGATAGAAGTGAACGAATGAATGAAAACAAACATGGTGGCCGGCTATTTGTTGTTAGAACCAACCACGAATCTTAAGCCCCGAATATGGGCAGACGGTTAACGTAAAACCGCTAACCGCAAACCGCGGTTTGCTGTTTGCGGTAAGATGGCCAAACCTGTATCTTAATCTCTCTAATGACTGACAACAAACATAGCGGCCGGCTATTTCCGGTTACCCGCGAATCTTAAGTCCCGAATATGGGCAGACAGCTAACGTGAAACCGCTAACCGCAAACCGCGGTTTGCCGCTTGCGGTAAGATGGCTAAACCTCGATCTTAAGGTCTCTAATGCCGAAAAACCTCGGTCTTAATCTCTCTACTGTCATGAATTGGTGGTAGGCGTTTTCTCTGAAGGAAAAAGTCAAGTTGTTTTGGTGGCCGCTACAAAAACACCTTAAAGGGGCTGTTTCGGGGTAATTTTTGGAGGTCAAATTAAAACCAGGTACACTCAAGTATCGCTCATAACCAAAATTCCCATAAAACACTAAAAGAGTATATCAAGGTATTTATCAAAGGGGAAGCTAGCGATAATTATATTTGGGTATTTTTTTCACAGCACAAGGGGAGAACTTGAAAAAGTTTTCCCATTTTTTTGAGTTGCCATCCTAACCAAAGAGGCTTATTTATAGTTTTGCCAGATAGTAATATAATTTTAAACTAAACTGAACCATTAATTTTTGTTCTCGTTTCTCCCAATATCTTTTACAGCGTTTTAAAGTCATGCCAAAAACTCGTGACACATGCAGCTCCTTTAAACACCTTGTTTGTCATCTTCCGTCTACCCTGAGAATCCCACAATCCCTCACTCGTTTTAGTCTCCCCATTGTTGCTGGAATAGACAATTAACTAGGAAAATTCTTTCTTATTCAGGGACTCAAAGTTGGAACACAAAGCTGCTCAAAAATCTTGTCATCTGTGGGGCAGTGTGCTTGTGGATGATCTCGTGCAGTCTTTAGCAAAGGTAGTCCTTTTGTCATCTGATCATACTCGTGTGATGTTTTTCAAAAACGATCAAAAGTCTTTGACGATCACAAATTTATCGTATATGCATCGTGGTGTTTTCTTTCCAGTCGGATCATCTTAATTTAGTAAACTGAATTGGATCGCTGAATAATGTATTTTGATTGGCTAAGCAGTCATGGAATATCAGCCATTATAACCCACCGATCAATTTTTGCGCGATTTTATTGGCTATTTTGGATCACGTGGTGCAGATCGGAAGACGGGTATCAGGCAATATACCCCGTCCGCGTCGATATTTGTCCTCCAACTTCAAATGGAAGAATCCAATCACAGTTTAAATGAAATAAACTGAACCAATCAATAAAGTTGTTTGCGTCATTCGCAATCGTCGTCAGATCACTTTTTTTTTTCAACATTTTCAACTTTCAACTATGCATATAAATTAATTAATTAAATCAGTAAATTAAGCGGAGGGTTATAAAATAAATAAACCCCTTTCTGGCTTGCTGGTGTGTCGGAGGATAATGTCCTTGGCTGATAGATTGTCCTCAAAATTTTACAGTTTCCCTCGAAGCTTCGCTTCTCGGCCCACTGTTCATTTTTTCGGACAATCTATCGGCCGCGGACATTATCCTCCGATATACTGGCCGCTGAAAGGGGTTTATTTACTAATTTTAGTTCATGTATATACCACACAAGTGAATAGTGCTTTTCGCGCGCTCTGATTGGTTAACTCGGAGGTGATTAGCAAAGTACCATTCACCTGCAAGCAGCCGGCGCGCGAGATTTTAAAATTTCCGACCGCTTGTTAGTCTCCTACGAAGCCGTTCTTTGTCTCGTCACGCAACGCTCCTCGCGTTGCGTGACGAGACAAAGAACGGCTGCGTAGGAGACTAACCGCTTGTCGGTATATTGTCACACATAAAGTAATGTTACTTATTTATTCAGTTATTTATTCAGTTTGTGTGGTATATACTAAAACAATTATTCACCTCAGTGTCGGTGAAAATGGTGGATATTTACTTCGCCACTTCGCGGGTCGGTAAATATCCACCTCTATTCACCTCCACTTCGGTGAATAATTGTTAATTATACCTTGGGTTCGGCTTGTAGCTTACGAGTAGCAACGTCACATGAAATATAGGACACATTACCCATTACCATCTCGACCCTGCGTGCATCGTTTTCCTGTGAGATCACATGCCAACCGACTTAATGTAGTTCATGTAGTTGAGTCACTAGAGATCTGAGTACTCGTACGACTTTCAAACTCCCCACACCACCGTTTACGTGCCAGGCAGGACTCTCGCTTCTTCTCGACTCCAGAAACAAGATTGGCGTGATAATTATCTACTTATTCAAGAAGGATCCTTGTTTTCATATACAGTACCAGGAGCCCATGAATAGGAGCTTCACTCTCCCATACAAGCCCTTTGAGTCAACCTTTGCGCGTATCTTTTCTATTTTTAGAAGGCTGTGGGTTTCTAAATTCGCAAGCACTGTTTAGAATGCCCAAGAGAAGGATCGAGACAACGCGCTTCCCACCTTTGGCCACAATTTTTTTACGGATGCTTGTGGGCGGAATTTACTGGAAACAGATTTTCCCAAGAAACTGGAGCCTCCTGCAGAAAAAGCCGTTCAAAAAATAGAAAGATACGCGCAAACGTTGACTCAAGGAAACAGTGCGGGCTCCTGACACAGTAAAAACCCGCGTATGAGAACCTAGATTTTTCCAATTTAGCCTAAACAGGTTCTTATGTAAATGGTGCTTACCAGGAAATTAGGCTAAACAGGTTCTTATGTAAATGATGCTTACCAGGAAATTAGGCTAAACAGGTTCTTATGTAAATGATGCTTGCCAGGAAATTAGGCTAAACAGGTTCTTATGTAAATGATGCTTACCAGGAAATTAGCCTAAACAGGTTCTTATGTAAATGATGCTTATCAGGGAATTAGGCTAAACAGGTTCTTATGTAAATGGTGCTTACCAGGAAATTAGGCTAAACAGGTTCTTATGTAAATGGTGCTTAACAGGAAATTAGGCTAAACAGGTTCTTATGTAAATGATGCTTACCAGGAAATTAGGCTAAACAGGTTCTTATGTAAATGATGCTTACCAGGAAATTAGGCTAAACAGGTTCTTATGTAAATGATGCTTACCAGGAAATTAGCCTAAACAGGTTCTTATGTAAATGATGCTTATCAGGGAATTAGGCTAAACAGGTTCTTATGTAAATGGTGCTTACCAGGAAATTAGGCTAAACAGGTTCTTATGTAAATGGTGCTTAACAGGAAATTAGGCTAAACAGGTTCTTATGTAAATGATGCTTACCAGGAAATTAGGCTAAACAGGTTCTTATGTAAATGATGCTTATCAGGAAATTAGGCTAAACAGGTTCTTATGTAAATGATGCTTACCAGGAAATTAGGCTAAACAGGTTCTTATGTAAATGATGCTTACCAGGAAATTAGGCTAAACGGGTTCTTAAATAGGTTCTTATTTCCTTAACAATAAAGCGACTCATTTTCGGTAGGTGTGGTATATCATTTACATAAATATGCACAAATTATCTCCAAAATGAAAATATATGCAGTTATATAAACCCTATATGCATTAGATTTTAAAGCTACACTGCTCTACTTGGTAAAATAACAACGTGCTTTGAAATTCTGGCCTAAACAGGTTCTTATGTTAAGGGAGTCTACCCTAACAGGTTCTTAAACTCTAGGTCAGTTCTTATGCGCAGGTTTTTACTGTATTTGTTTTCTTGTTAGCGGGGTATCCGCGATGTGCAAGTAGAATCAAATCAAGGGGGACACACACTTCATCTGGTGAGTAAAACGTTTCGAAGTTCAAGACTGAAGTTTTTGACGAGTCCTTGAAGCTGCGGTAACTGAACTCTACAAATCCCGTTCCTCCGCTCTGCTCAGCATCGTGGTTTACAGTTTTCTTCGCGTTTTGCTTCAGCCCTCGCCTTTTCTTGTTGTCGTAAACTTCAAAAATTAAGGTGTTCTGATCGGTTCTTGTTTGACGCCTCAGTCATGAAACGGAATTCCTGTGTGCTTTTATCCCAAGTTTTTGGTATTTTACAGGTTCCACGCAGTTACCTGCTGCATTTAATGTAAAGCTGTAAACCAATGTTATCGCACTCGGTCGTCCCGGGGGGGGATACTCCCTTATTTGGGATATATAGGTATGTGTGGCCCCAAAGGGTATGGTTTTTTAGCCGTTTTGGTCTGAAGTAGGGTATCGATTTTGACCATTTTGGTCTGAAATAAGGTATGGTTTGTGCTGTGTAGTCTTGAATTGGGTGTGGTTTTTTTACAAGAAGCTACTTCTTCATCATTAGGCGATAAGACCGTCAACAAAAGCCCTTCTCAAAACAACCGTTTACGTGAAATAGATCTGAAATAGGCTATCGAATTTTTGTTGTGGAAATGGACATGTTTGCGCTTCGCAGCTAGGGTATAGATTTTTGTCCAATTTGGATTAAAATCAATTATTCTGCTCAACGCTTTGCCACGCATCCCTTGGCATATATGAAGAAACATGGGAGGACCGTTTAGAGTGGTAACAAAAATCTCACATCAACCTGATCAAGATATTACATCGTGGTTTACTCAAAACTGTTTCAACTGTATGATCTTTATTGACCTCATTTCAATATCTTGATTGCAGGCTCAAGATGACGCCATGATTCAGCTGGATGGGAGTGGAACACACATCGTCACACACGGAAATGAGGCTCTGAGGATCGACATCAGGGACTCGCTCCTCGAGTGCCTGTCGCAGTTCTGAGTATGTGAGACTGTAAGCAGCGTTCTGCGTAGCGACCGAACGTCCGTCTTCGAGGATTAACTTGGCCGAAATTGGCACCAGAGGAGGTTGTGGCACAAGCTCGGGCTATACCAAGAGGGGGTGGAAAAGAACGTACGCCTTCCGTTAAAGAAGCCATTTCATTTTCAAAGTACTAAGGTTCCATTCATTTCCGCAGTTCATATATGATTTATTTCATATATCATTCACAAAGGTCTAACACTCGGTTAGTAGAGGGAAGATATCCGTTTTCAACGTGCTTACTGTTCACGTACAATTATGCAAGGAAAGATCGTTTGCCAGTGATTGACTTTTTCGAAGAAGGCTCTTTGTTCTTGTATTGAGCTTCCCATAGCTTCCCGACCAAAACTTCGAACTGAGAAAACCTCAAAAATGTAGGTGAGAAAAAAGCTGTATTTGATCTTGACTTGTTACTCGAACTTTACTTGGGCTACGACTTAAATTGCTTGGCAAACTCTACCTAACCCCTCCCCACCTGTCCTTCAAAATGGCGACTCGCCAAAGAATAGTTTCGAGTTCGCAATGACCGCTGAATAAAAGTACTGAGAACGCATTTGTACAGTGTTAGTCTCGACCTAAAGTAAAATATTCACAAATTCCAGCGAGATGATGACCTGTTTACGGCTCTGTCTATTGTTTAATTTTCAAATTTGTGGCACCTTCCTGCTGGTATTTGTGAATATTTCACTTTAGGTCGAGGCTAACCCTGTATGAATGCGTTCTCAGTACTTTTATTCAGCGGTCATGGCGAACTCGAAACTGATACATAAGAGCCAGACTAAGAGACATTTCATTGAATTTCATGTACGATATTCACGTACCGTGTAGTTTTGTTTGTGATAATGATTATTTATCTATAAGCTCGAGTTGCTGTTTTCTATTCAAAATCAATTTTAATAGTTCTTATTTACGTCATGCAGATATATATCGTCCCAGTATTAAATGAAAGTTTACATTAAAAACAGACTTCTTTCTTGGACTGAAGAGAGTAAATCTTTGCGCATTTTATTCTGCGGGAATTGATTTTTGCTGATAGAGGGCATTCCGCAAAATCCGCAAAATTTAAAACTCAAAATTTTCGAGCTACTCGGTAAACAAAAATGCAATAACCACTGTGCTGTTATTTGGATCTGTTGTTCACAGAGCACGGTTTGATTGTTTATAAGTTGCTCCTTGTCGCTGAGGTGTTACGCGATAGTTTCTCGAAGTTGTGTGAGAATCTACAACTAAGCAAACGAAAGCACTAAAACAATCCTCACCAAGCCCCATAGCTATCATTTCCAGGTGGGGCATTTATAAACGTCCTTTTTTGTCATAAATATTTTTTTGTCTTCTTTTATTCTCCAATTAATCTTTCGGATTATATTTAACACGTGTTAGTTTCTTTTTTCTGTATATTTTAAGTTTTTTTTTTAATTGATTTTTCTTCGTCTTTTGGAGATGTTCCGGAATGTACTGGGATGTTCGGGAATGTTCCATGTTCCTCATTTTATCGACGGCCACTCGACAACCTGAAATGTACGTACCGATACAATTCCGGAACATTCCGGCATGGAGCAAAGACATTGACCAATCAGGCGTAAGCGTTCCTACACGCAATTAAATCAAAATATGCAAAGTGAGTTTTCTCTGAGATAAACTAACAATGGAGTTAGGAACCGAGTTAGGAACCGAGTTGGGAACCGATACATTGATTTTATACATCGTCTTTGTATTAGCCTAGCGTCAGTTCTCGGATCATCACTTTTCCTTTTAGCACGTACGAAGTCGTGCGCGTTTCTTGCATTTCCCGAAGTTGGCTTGTTTACTTCACGGAGAGAAATCTCTGCCACGAGCCGCTTACATTTCCCGTTGAGCATGCGTGAGATCCTAATCAAGTTACTATAGAGATTATGACGTAAATCTTACCTGACGACGTTGAAATTACGAAGGTATCTTCACCATTCTAAACACAATATAATCGTTTTTTACCGTGTACAAAGTACATCGTTAGAATATAGTAGTATTAAGTCCTACAGTGTGGAAGTGCCATCTTGATATTAAAACAAAAGGGAAGTAAACCGTTCCAGGTTTTAAATGATAAAAAGGGGGTGTCCCTTATGTGTTTTAATATATTATATGATGTGTTTATCATTTTAGACGGGGATTTGAAGACCAGTGAAAAATCCCAAACCAAACCCACTCGAATAAAAGCTAATAAACGAACGGGAATACGGCCGAAATCAGGACCGAAACGACTGAACGACCAAACGGCCAGAGAACCGGACGACCAAAACAACGAACGACCGATAAAATGAATGACCGAACAGATGAAGTGACCGAAAGGCACAATGAACCGACAGCCAAACAACTGTCCGGACAAGAAACGACCGTCCAGCCGAAACAGACGATCAGGGCAACAAGGAAGGGATTTATGGTTGATTCATGGTTGATTGTTTTTTCTTTAAACTTAATTTGTTAAAAACAATTTTTGAGAACTGTTAGAAAAGAGCAAACGGGTGAATACTCCGAAAGAATTTGAATGTTTATAAATACTGCACAAGGATAAACCTGACTAAGCGAGTCTGATTTAACGCTCGGAGTTACTATTATTAAACAGTTTCCGTTTTGAATTTGTATCTGGTATATTCCTATAGATTATAATTTAGTGAGCTCACTAAAGAAAGGGTTCAAAAGGCATAGACTGATAGTTGAGAGTAAAACAAATTGTCGGCTCATAAGGTCTGCCATTCTTGTCAGGGGCACAGTGACAAGACCCGGTAGAGAGTTCACAAAATCATAACGCTAAGCAAGAAAAGCAAAACAAAACACACGAACCAAACAACTTGCTTTGTACGCGAAGGGAAGAACGGTTGGAAATTGCACGAAGAGATAAGCCATTGCAATGAAAAAGGGTGAACTCATAACCACACGTTAGGCCCATCAAAATCCATCAAAATCGCTTAAAATTATCACTTCTGAGGTAAAAGGATGACAATACACCACAGGTAAGGCAATGTAACTGTTATTTAGCATTGGTCAATACATATAGCAATTCATTGCTAGATCATGAAAACTATATGGTAAATCCCATTCATTTACTATGAAAAACAAAGGGTTACATAAACAGATCGTCTGGGTGCCCTGTGGTTGATTTTCACGACAGTAAGTTGTGTCATTTAAGAATGATTTGTTAAAAAATGGAAAATATTGTCCAAGAAGAGAAATGCTATTTTCATTGAAAGACATTTTTTTAACCTGGTTTAGAAACCTTATATCTTTCCTATTTTAAAATGTTTTTAAAGCTGTTTTGAGGGGCTTCCAAACAAGACAATTGACCGGCTAAAAATATAATATTATTTTAAAGGTCTGTCAATGCTTGGTTTTCGCTGTTGTTTAAAATGTTATATTGTAACTTGCATTTCGTATGTAATGTACGTTACTTGTGTTATATGTAAAATCGTAAATGGTTTGAACCCAGGATTTCCTGATGTTTTGGCTTATTTAATATATTTGTATTTGTACAAACAAACTTATTTATTTACTCGTTGTTCAGTGGTAATTTTATGTATCTCTGCATGCAGTAATTTGAATAAATATACCGTTTATTAAGTTTTCTACAATGTACGTTACTTGTGTTATCTCGATCTGTTACCTCCTCGCTACTTTTCTGCTGATGATGATGTTGGGCTATACGAATACTTTCGTCAGCTTTCGTGCATGAGATCCGGCGTAAAATGACGATTTCAGGAAGGGAAAAAGCGAATCGCTAAAACAAATGGTGGCAACCATTGCAGAACCGTTGACTTCAAATTCAAATTCAAATTCTCACCCAGGAATACAAGTCGTCTAATTACACTGCAAACGGCAAGTTAGCTTTTCTCGTCCGCCATTTTGAATTTTTTGCGGATTACCGCTGCACACTGGTTCCCAGACTCCCGTTTGCGGTTCCCCGTTCCCCGTTCCTCGTATCACTAACATTCATTGCTCAACGAATATGTAAGCGGCTCTTGGCAGAGATTTCTCTCGGGGAAGTAAACAAGCCGACTACGCGAAATACAAGAGAAGCGAACGACTTCGTACGTGCTTAAAGACTTGCCAGAAAGGAACCTCTGCTAGAAGGGTAAGCCGGCCAGGGCATTCTAACCTGGAGAAACCTCTAGTTTTGCGAGGAAAAGTGCTGATCGGAACTGACGGCACGCTAGGCTAATACAAAGACGATGACTAAAATCAATGTATCGGTTCCCAACTCGGTTCCTAACTCGGTTCCTAACTCGGTTCCTAACTCGGTTCCTAACTCGAAAGATAGGTACCCTCGTTTTCTCTGGTTTGTGGTCACGTAGCGTTCAAAATAATAAGCAAAAACGTTCGTGTTTCATAAAGATCAAATGAATAAAAAAAAACATTGAAAACGGAAAAAAAAGTTGCTAGAAATCAAAAAAGGTTGATCGAAAGTCGAAAATTGTTCAAAACGTTCCCTTCAACTTGTGGACAGGCCTAACACTTTTCACCGAAAAAAAGGATTAGAGAAGGCGCTTTTAATTAAAATGATTTGATTTTAAATTTTCAAAAAAGCACAATACGTTGATTAGTATCGTTGTGGTGTGATTGAAAGCCGTGTGCTTTAGAGGAATCAGGCGGTTTATTAAAAGCAAAACCAAAGTATTCAAATGATGCCCTGGAATAAACTTCATGGGCTTGATTGCTGCATAATATTACCCAAGCGACTTCAACCTTTGTCAAAATTTTCTAACAAACTTCTTTACATTCCGTATTCCGGATTTCGTACTTTGGATTCCGGATTCCGGATTCCGGATTCCGGATTCCGGATTCTATATTTTAAGGTAAACCCAGTTTGGGACACTATTGCTCTTATGTCCTCTTATGTCGGCCCTCGCTACAATTGGTTTCGCCTTTCCCGCGGGAAAGGTTTACCATCGAAACGAAAATAGAGCCTGGTCGCAGGTTAGAGTTTCACAGGTTTCTACACCGAGGTAGAGCCGAAAAACTTCCATAAAATTATTCACTTGAAATTGCAATTTGTTTTGCAGGGCGAATAAGGGGCGAATAAGGTTGTTGGTATCCAAGCTTTAATCCCTCAGGTTATAACGCCAGTGATTAGCCCCTTGTTCTATATGTGTAACCAAAAATGTGATTCAGAAGAATGGGCCGAATTAGTTACTCCTAGCGAAGTACGAATCCTTCAGTTGAAATTTCCCTACCCCAGGGTACGCACTGTAATGATATATTGTGATGTGTAGGATATCAAGTTACATTTAAAACTGCAGTACTGAAATGTATAAAGTGATGCGGTGCCTTTGTCGTAATGTTAACCATATCATTGAATGTCAAATTACAAAACATATGACAAAGAGTCTGGAATGACAAAGATTTATTCTGACAAGTAAACTGTGCCAACCCACTAATTAGGGACTTTAAGCAAATCGCTACGGCGACCTATGCTACGGCGGCCGGAAGTAAAAAAGCCCAGAAATGAAGTAGTGCGCATGCTTGGAAATGAGCTTTCGCCGTAGCACTAAATCCTGCAACGTGAAGAACTGCCTTCTGGCGTAGTCGCTACTACGTGAGTATAAAAGTCGACTCTCCTCCTATTCTTTGCGGTCACTAGTTTTAAAAACTAACATAGATTGTTTTTCACTTTATCAAGAAAGTATTTGAAGCTTCTGGTTTTCCAGTAAATATGTTTTCCCTGCGTTTTCTCGTAAAAGATTTCTATCGTCAGCAGACTGTGCCATGCATAAACATGGCCGCGGAAATACTGCCAGAAAAAACAAAGGCTAGAGGAAAACCGTAAGTACGACTGTTTACAATAAAGCTAATGAAATGTCACTGAAGGTTGTTTACGCAAGTAGTCGCTACTACGTGAGTATAAAAGTCGACTCTCCTCCTATTCTTTGCGGTCACTAGTTTTAAAAACTAACATAGATTGTTTTTCACTTTATCAAGAAAGTATTTGAAGCTTCTGGTTTTCCAGTAAATATGTTTTCCCTGCGTTTTCTCGTAAAAGATTTCTATCGTCAGCAGACTGTGCCATGCATAAACATGGCCGCGGAAATACTGCCAGAAAAAACAAAGGCTAGAGGAAAACCGTAAGTACGACTGTTTACAATAAAGCTAATGAAATGTCACTGAAGGTTGTTTACGCAAGAATAAAATATCTTAAACATTGAATTTGTTGATTTCTTGTTAAATACGGTACATAAGAAGAAAAATCACTTGCAGCGAACTCCGATCTTCAATTGTAGTTTTCTGTTTTGTGTAGAAATCGCCCTCCGATGATGTTTTCTGTTAATATTCTTCTTGGCAAACGAAAGATTGGAATTTAAGTACAGAAATTCTTGCACAAAGTCTCTCTACTTTCTATTTTCAGTGTTTTTGGTTCGTTCTAGATAATCTCGTCCGCTGTGGCAAATTAAGTTTTACAGTATAAAGCAGTACTGAATTCTTCGTCTGAAGTGAAGCCCATATTTTTCTTTCTTGTGACAACTACGTTGTTTTATGTATTCGCTTCTCCAAACGAGGTCATAACAGCGAAAGCAAGTGAGCCGTAGTCACTGCTTGCTTAAAGTTGAAATTTGGAGGGCTACGGTGACGTACTCTCCGAGGACTCCGCATCCACGACCGCCGTAGTAGAGGTCGCCGTAGCGATTTGCTTAAAGTCCCTATTACCGTTCCCATCGGTACTGCACAAAAATGACTGTATGTCACCTTTGTAAGAAGTCAAAGGTCAAGAGTGGTAAAGCCGGCCTAGTCAAAGGTAATGCGCTATCGATTGATTTCAAAATCACCATAAAAAGTACAGTAAATTGTCGCTTTGGTTTATTGATAAGTACCTTTTGATGCTTATCAAAGGCATAAAACCTTTGACGCGAGCGAAAGAAATCTCAAAGGTGGGCTCTACCTCGGTGTAAAAACCTGTGAAACTCACGAATGACGTAAAACAAAAAAACAAAACATTCTAAACAATGGCGTACAGCAAAACAATGCCTCATAAAACAAAGAAAACCTTGCCAGGTTTTTACACCGAGGTAAACCCCAAAGGTGAGATAAAACTACAACCATCACAGAACATGTGAAAGGAGTTTCTTTTGCACGCACTTTTGTCAAGCCTTTGATGCGGAATGTAAAGTGACGAAAGCCGAATTTTCGTGCAGTGCTAGTTATCAAAATATTTTTCATTCTTTGATTGCACCTGACGTCACGGCGGCCATGTTGCTGGAAAGAACAATAGCGAAAAAGTCTTTTGGGAATTTGACTCTATTATTATGCAAACCTTGAGCTACAACATGGCCGTCTTATCACGTGAGTGCAATCAAAGAATTGCAGATCACATTATGAATTTTTATTAACAGTATAAAAAGAGATGAATCATAAGGTATCACCATTAGATTTAATCACTGCTGCGAGTAAGAAAGGGATTTGTCTTGTATGGCCGGAGGCCCTATCCTTTTGGCTAGCGGTTGACGGTTTCTGACTGGTCTCTTCTCGCGTCGCTTCTTGAGCTTTGGTTCGAGAAGTTTTTGGCGATTTTTCGCTGCTTTCAGGTTCGCCATTTTGGTCCGCCATCTTGGTTGCCCATCCGTTTCTTCACCGCGTTGAGCAGGACTTAACTTTTTGGCCCTGCTCCTTCTTCTTTCATCATGTCGTCGGAGACCATTCAGTGCCCCCAACAGCCTGGTTGCCTTCTTCCCGGCGTCTGTTTACAACAGTGTTGGCTGCGCGGGTGTCCTTCCCAAGCTGTTGAAGTCCATCAACCGTGAAGTGCTCTCCACTGTTCAGTTCTTGCGAAATGGTGCTGTCCGCATTACCTACAAGAACACCGTGGATTGTGATGCTGCTGTGCACAGTGGCATCCGTTTTAAGAATGTCCCGCTGCGTGTGGTTGCCGTGGAGACCAGGTCTCGGCTTGTCCACCTTCGCGACTGCCCCGGCGAGGTTCCTGACTCAACCATCGTCAGCTTCTTCTCGACGTATGGCGAGGTCCATTCTGTTACCCGTTGTCAGCATGACGCCTTCCCAGGGTTGTTCGATGGCAACCGCGTTGTCAAGATCACCCTGAGAAGGACGTTCCTGGATTGGTGCGTGTGGCTGGCTTCGAGTGCCGTGTCTGGTACCGCCGTCAGCCCTCCTTCTGTGACATCTGCCGCAAGATTGGTCATCGCAGCAGGTCCTGTCTTTTGGATGGTCTCTGCCGCCGTTGCCGTCGTCCTGGCCATGTCCCCCGGGAGTGTCGCAATGCGTGGGGTGCATCGAGTCATCCTTCTGCTGCCTCTTCCGATGCGCCTGTTCCTGTTCCTCGTCGTCGTGCTGCCGCTCCTGCCTGGGCCCCTGCTGATGCTGCTGCTGACGCTGCTGCTGATGCTGGTGAGGACATGGAGTGTCAATCTGTTGGGGATGATTGTGACGGGTTCGTTTCGGCGGCCGAGTGTGATGAGGATGTCGCGGCTGCTGTGTGTGCTACCACTGCTGCGGCTGATGTCCTCCCCCAACGCCGTCGTTGTAGCCGGAAGAAGAGGACCCGTCCCCCCTCGGGTGAGGACTCCTCTTTGGCCGAGTAGTCTGCCCCTGCTGGCAAGTTGCAAGTAGTCGAGGCGTCCATGCCGGAGCCTCTCCCGGTGGACCAATGGTGGCCCGCCCCTTCTGCGGACCCCACCGCTAACTACTCAGTGGTGGATGTAGACTTCTCTGAGGACGGCCCATCTGTGTCTATGATGCGTACCCATGATGAGATCTGGCGGGATACTCTTTTGTGGGAGGAAGTTCGTGGTATCAACCTTGGCCACAAGGTAGTTCTGGCTGACATTCAGTCGCTGGCGCGCGTACCTGACCTGGTTCCTTTTGGTCTCCAGTTCACTGATGGTCCATCGCCCGTCAGGGCTGTTGTTTATGACCATTCCAGCGCTGAGTGTGTCCCGCCTTCTGTTTTTCAGGAGTCTAGCTATCGTCGGCTGGTCCTGGATGCAGAGGTGGGCTGCCCTGAGGTGGATACGTTCATCGACCTTGGTTCGCAGACTAACGTGGTTTTGGAGCAGGGCCTGTCCGTTGAGTACGGCAGGTATCTGTTTTACAATAATCATCCGGAGTCGCGGCCAACGTTTTACTTGCCGTTGAGGGGTACAGCCCAGCATTTGCCCAGTATTCCTCCTAGTGTAGTGTTTGACCCCTCGGGGTGAGTGGCCGGTGTGTCTCTCTCCTTGTCTGGTTCGCACTTGTGTTTATGTTTGTTTCTGTTGTGTGAGTTTCCTTGCACTCGGTGTCCTTAATTGGTCTACTGTGCGGGTTTCTCCTGTGTCCGTTGTGTGGAGGACTTTTAGTTTTTTGTTGCATTAATTTTGGTAGAGGCGGGGTTCGACACCCCGGCGAGTTTCGGCGACCGGTGCCCCTCCGTTTAGGTGAACCCTCTCTTTGGCATTGCACTCCTCCGCCTTGAGTGGGATTTGACGTTATGTCCGGGAGCCATTGCACTTACCCTACCGGGGGGCTGCCCGTTCGCCTAATCACAAAAAGATTTAATCACTGTTTCACGTTTATCTGGCTTGGTGTCTTCGTGTTGTGCACCAGGAATCAGGAGCCCAGCAGGTTAGCTTCTCCTTGAACTATTAATACTTCGCCGTATTAATTCTACGCTACAGTTTTTCATTTGTGGGCTAGTTAATGCAAAGATGGTTTCGTCAGTTCAGCTCGAACGCGCGGCTTAGCGCAACTTTGCTTTTGCTAAAGTGAATTGTTTCGTTTAATCTTTTCTTTCGGAATTTGGAAGTGTGTTTTAAAACCTTTACGATTCCTCACTGACACTGAGGATTTTATGTCTCGAGGTTTTCATTAATGTTTCTGATGACCAGATCATAGTTTTCATTTTTAATTCGAGTATTTCTTGCTCTCCTGTTTAATGTATGGACTTATAAATGATGAACTGAATCATGGAGCCTGCAGAGACGAATGGTCATATATAGTTTTTATTTCTGAAGGTAAGGTTTTCCGATGTTGTCCTGCGTTTTACGTTTTGCATGATAAACACGGCTAATGTATATAGCAATCTGGTTATGGCATAAATCCTCGTCTCCACGACGCTATATCAAGACCATACGCATTTAGCAACAAAAGTCAATGAGATCCCTTGAAATTTTAGGGGGTATGGACGCCCCTCCTCTTCATGTTTTGAATTATAATTATAATGTTAATTCGCGAAGAATAAATTGAATTTGTATTTTGTTTTCAGGTCAAGAAAAGAAGTCAAGAGAGATACCTCACCTCACTGAACGCCAGCAAATTCAGACCGATACTTGTTTAAGGAGGGTCACATCAGACTTTTAGCTTTTAGGTGTACCTGTTGAAATCAAAATTTCCTACAGAAGACAAGCTTCGATTTCAATGACACCACAACATCTATTCGACGTATGATCAAACTTTCTTTTCTCATTGGTTTCAAAGTCACATAGCGATGGTAACGCGTGCCCCCTCATTTTGAAAAAGGTCAGTATCTCGAAATACAGTAAGAAACTTTATAACGAAACTTAAAGTGTGTAAACTACTCAAGTCCCGCAACTTGTAGGTCGAATTTAAAAAGTCTAAGAGCGTTTCCAAGTAAATTGCAAATAAAGGTTTTGAAGGCCAGTTTTCCTTTGTTCATTCCCAAAATTTTCTTCAAGCTTTACAAGGAAATATCAAAATTTTTCACTTTTTCCTGTATTGAAGTAAGTATCATAAGAGCAAATAACATTTTGATTCAAATTGGGCCTCCTAGATAGCTATGATTGTAAAATTAAATTAGTTTGGAAATGGCAAAATGGGAAGCACACACAAGTCACAAAGCTCGTAATGTGCATAAATTGAGCCGTTCACATTTCCGTGTAGAGCTTGGAAAAAAATTGCGAGAATGAACACAACGGGTATTTAAAACTTCACTCGCAATTTACTTGAAAAAAACCAATATAAGATTTTTTTAATTACGCCTGAAAGTTGACGCACTTTACAGGTTTGCACTCCTCAAGTTTTCCTACGAAATGTTTGACTGGATTTCAAGATAACCGACCTTTCTCAAAACGAGCGCCAAAGTGTAACCGTCGCTAAAGTAAATAAAAGTTACAAAACTACATCACTAAAAAGCCAAAACAAGAACTACTTAAACGGTTGAAAAAAGTCACAAGAAGTTATCGACCAAACCATGGGGGATACGTCCACTGGCAGTGCTCTCAGGCGACGAATGGGAAGGATAAGTCCACCGGCAGAGCTCGCAGGGGGCGGGGGGGAGAGGAGGATAAGTCCACCGGCAGTGCTCGCAGAGGGCGGGGGGGAGAGGAGGATAAGTCCACCGGCAGTGCTCGCAGAGGGCGGGGGGGAGAGGAGGATAAGTCCCCCGGCAGTGCTCGAAGGGGGCGGGGGGGAGAAGAGGATAAGTCCACCGGCAGTGCTCGCAGGGGGCGGGGGGGAGAGGAGGATAAGTCCACTGGCAGTACTCGCAGGGGGTGGGGAGGAGAGGAGGATACGTCCATTGGCAGTACTTAGTACTCAGGGGGAGGGGGAGGAGGATAAGTAGACTGGCAGTGCTCGCAGGGGGCGGGGGGGAGAGAGGAGGATAAGTCCACTGGCAGTACTCGCAGGGGGCGGGGAGGAGAGGAGGATAAGTCCACTGGCAGTGCTCGCAGGGGGCGGGATAGGGGAGAGGAGGATACGTCCATTGGCAGTATTTAGTACTCAGGGGGAGGGGGGAGGAGGATAAGTAGACTGGCAGTGCTCGCAGGGGGCGGGGGGGGGGGGAGAGGAGGATAAGTCCACTGGCAGTACTCGCAGGGGGCGGGGAGGAGAGGAGGATAAGTCCACTGGCAGTGCTCGCAGGGGGCGGGATAGGGGAGAGGAGGATACGTCCATTGGCAGTACTTAGTACTCAGGGGGAGGGGGGAGGAGGATAAGTAGACTGGCAGTGTTCGCAGGGGGCGGGGGGAGGATAAGTCCACTGTCAGTGCTCGCAGAGGGCGGCGGGGAGGCTAAGTCGACGGGCAGTGCTCGCAGGGGGCGGGCGGGGGGATAAGTGCACTGGCAGTGCTTGCAGGGGGCGGGGCGATACGTGCGCTGGCAGTGCTCCCAGGGGGTGGGGGAGATAAGTGCTCTGGCAGGGCTTGCAGGGGGCGGGGGGAGGAGATAAGTTCTCTGGCAGTGCTCGCAGGGGGCGGGCGGAGGGGATAAGTGCACTGGCAGTGCTCGCAGGGGGCGGCGGGGATAAGTGCACTGGCAGTGGCCGTAGGAGGCGGCGGGGATAAGTGCACTGGCAGTGCCCGCAGGGGGCGGCGGGGATAAGTGCACTGGCAGTGCCCGCAGGGGGCGGCGGGGATAAGTGCACTGGCAGTGCCCGCAGGGGGCGGCGGGGATAAGTGCACTGGCAGTGCCCGCAGGGGGCGGCGGGGATAAGTGCACTGGCAGTGCTCATCACAATCGGATGAGACTGAAACAACAACGTATCAAAAGAGAAAAAGTATTAATAGTGCCATGATATATAAGTAAAGTAACGGTTGGCAGAATGTCTACAACAGCCAGTTACTGCGTGTCCCTCGTAATTGAAACAATAAGAGATAGTTGCGTAAAGTATCTGAACAAGCAAAACTAAATACAACATACAACATTTCAGAGACACACTATACAGAAGGTAGGACAGTAATTGTAATAAAATGTCCCAAAGATCTAAAATATTACTACAGGTAAAACATTAATGTTTTTCAAGCTTGAATGAGCTCAAACTATCCATGTTCGTGGCCATAGAGAACGAGAGAATCTAAAGTCTTTGGCTGGGCTTTCACAAAAGTCCCCATTAACTAAATGCATTCCCGTGAATTACAATTTCAACACCATTTTACAACTAAACTTTATAGCATATATTTCCCCTATCCGAGTCAAACTAAAGTAATTACTACTAGCCTGTAATCTCGCGCCATGTTTACTATCTGAACGCCTGGAACAGGCGAAATTACTACTTAACGATAGTCTAGAATCTCTGCCATTTGTCTGTGGTAGGTCTCGCCAGCGGTTTCATTCATCGCTGATAGATGTGGGCTTTTGCTGTGGCAACAATGTGTAAACTTTAGGCTTCCGGATTCGTATGGCAAAGAGTTTCAGGATCTTGAAAGCCTAGAATTTGACAGAAAAAAATGACAACTTGATATTGCTGAAATAAAGACGGACATTATTGGTCAAAATTAATTTTAACTTCCTATGCATTCCCCAAAAGGACTAGTCGCTTCCCTTCTTTTTGACCGAAAAATTAGTGCCCGGTCAGTTATAATAAATAATATTGGGGCGGAGTACGTAGATTTGTGCTGTTATGAGCCGTTATCGTTGTCGGTGCGTACTTATAGTCCAGAGGCTCCCCAGGGATCCAATCCCCTCTGTGTCCACTTGAAGGATTAGTTTCATTGTAGTCCCCAACCAGGCCCTGTAAATAGTTAGCTTGCAAGCCTCCCTGTCAACAATGATTTTTTAATTTGAAGTATATAATTGTTTGAATCTTTTGGCTACATCTGATGTCTTCAGAAATAATTTTGCCCTCCAGATCAATATCGTTTTATCGTTCTCGTTATGATGGTCATTATTACCTCGAGTCATTATTATGATTTTCGATGTTTTTAGAGGAATGCTTACTGCTTACAAAATTCAGTTAGGAAAGAGGGCTCCTTATCTGACTGAAACAAAAGGAAAACCTTGCCCAAGGGCAGAATTTCTTTACAATTACTCGTTAGATAATGGCCTGGGCTCACTTTTCTTTTTGTTATTTTAGTAAATTCAGTTTAGTGAACTGTTTTTCTTTTCTCATTTTTTCTTGTTTTGGTTTGATGCCTTAGTTATTTTGATTTCAATATTTTCTATTATCTCCTTTTCATTTTCATTAATATTATTATTTTATTTAAAGTCTAAACTCAGTCAAACATGGTAGCTTCCGGGACTCCAAATGAAATTGAAACATATGATAATTAAGCTGCAAACTCGTTCCCAGTCGCATCATTTGATTAAAGTGGAACTAGGTCGCAGGGAGCTGTGGGGGACACTCTTAGAGGAGCTCGGTCACGATATTTTGGGTCATTATTAGAGATATATAAAAAATGTATTTAAATAAACTGTGAAATAGCAGAGAGGATAAGCACCACAGACACAAGAAAAAATGCAAATATGGCGAGGATGGTTAGGGATGGAGAAGATTGAAATGGATTACAAAAATAAATGACCTTTTTGAAAATTGAGGCTAAATTTTTCAAAATTCAAACACTGTGACTTAGCTCCTTTAAACGTCACCACAATAATGATAACAGAGCCTGAAAAACTTCTGACTCAGATGAAAACACTGAGTATTGATTGAAAACTCAATGATGTAAAAATTTTCTTGCTAATACTTTGGTCCAGGAAATTGCCGAAAATTGTGATTGTTTTGCCTTGATATTAAAAAAGCTCTCCTTGGAGTAAAACAAGCCACTGAATTGTAATAGGGGCTTTTTAAATGAGTGTCGTAAATCCTAAACTAAACCAGTCACTCTGACCAATCACAATGGATGCAAACAACCCAATGAACCAATCAGAAGTCGGAATCAATTACATGCAGCTGGCGACAAGCCCGGGAAAATGCACGTGACCAAATCTGATTTGGGTTTGGTTTTGCTTCTCATTGATTGAGAAAATGGCGCGAATTTGTTAACCAATCGCAGAGCGAAGTAAAGCTAAAGAAAGCAAACGCAAATTACTTTCGAAGCTCAATTAAAAACCACTCTAAGTTAACACAACAACAGGAAAATTGCTTACAATGAACCATGCAAAAATGCCACCCAGAACAAAGCCAGCCACAACATCACTCAAAAAATGTTTGTTGTCAGCGATGCGACTCCAGCCGACGAACAGTGACAGAGAAACAGCGACAATTTGCAGCAGCGGTTTTAGAAGCTTTGTCTCCGTTCTCACAGCTGCTTGGAGATAAAACTGTGGAGTGGAAAAATCGGAAAGTCTTAATTTTAAACATATATTTAAACATATACACGAATATTAGGCCACATCCGTATTCTCAGTACTAAACTCGATCTAGCACTCGATCTAGCACTCGATCTAGCAGTGGAGGCTCTTGCGGAGCAATACATTTACATATGAAAAGATTCTCCCGTTTAAGCCTCGTCTGGACGCTAGTTCCAGCTCATCTATTGTGGAGGAAGGAATTACTTATTTTGCCCAGTAATCCCAGGTGTAACCGATTAGTTTGTGTCACGCAGGATCTGAAGAACACTATAGGGATAGGGTAGTCAGCTCTAAAGCAGGGAGGAGTGTAGTTTCGTAAAAACGTAGATTTCTGTAATTTTTTTTCAATCCAAATTCACAGTTAGCGCTCACTTTACTCTGATTTGCGGCCTTACTGCATCATGACTGACAGGCAGCAGATAGGGTAAAGAAGACTTTACCCACTCTATAGAAGCTCTTATTAGTGCCATTTCAGTGAGTTTGTGTCTCTAGAGGCAAACCGCGTGTCCAGGGGTAGTGGTGGGGAGAGGGGATGGATTTATCTCCTTGAAGAGGGCATTATGGGGGTCAACTCAATAAATGAATTTTAGTGGGAAGATATAAAAGGGCTTTGTTTCTTGACAAAAGGTACCGAGTTTATTGTCTCCGTTTGGTGACATGTCAAAGGGCAAATGAGTGGCGTAGAGGGTGTCAAACTTCACGACTAAGGCAGTTAATATGGGGCCTTTAGATGTGAGTGACAGTACGAGATCAATTACGAGTACCATGTTCACAGTGTAGGTTTTACTTACTGCGAGGAACAGCATGCCATACATGGAAATGGCGGTATGACCAGAGGGGAACGACATCCTACAGATAAAGAAACAAACAACTCGCAATGTAATACCATTGAAGTAATAGTCTCCTTCGCAGCCGTCGTTTGGGCTCGTCACGCAACGCGTCCCTCCCGTGAAACGTGACGAGCCCAAACGACGGCTGCGAAGGAGACTTTTGAAGTACATGAATTGCTCTAAACAAAAACTAATCATGCTGATTAAAAAATACGCAAAGTCGAACGTTTTGGTAATGCCTTTGACTATGAACACTGTAGAGTATCTGTTTCTGTAGAGTACAGGTCCTACGCGAAAAAGAATATATTATTTGAGTGCGTCTCTTTGTATATTTTCTCTAATGAGTAGCGCTCATTCGCGAATTTTGCTTATTCACGAGATGCACTCTATCGAATAAGTACGTTTATTTCTTTGTCCCGTAGTTTAGAAATTTTCGTTCAAAGCCATGTATTTTGAGTTTATGTCAGATTAGTGTCTGTCGTGCTAAAAGTTTTTCAAAGTAAGTAAGTACTTTAAGTATGTAAGTAAGTACTTTATTGTTGTGTCATATCATCAAGCGTACTAGAATGTACGCTAACTGGGGTCAACTAACTAGCAATACAATCTTATGCAACTGGTGAAAAAGGGTAAAATTTATAACATGAATGGTATGTAGGACGCGTTTATTACATATGAACCGCTTAAATCGACTTTCGTTGACCTTGAAACGATTAAGCGCGAACAGATCCGCAACTGGCAAACGCACTTGCAAATAGCAATCTGATTGGTATAGCGAACTAACGCAAATCGGCGTGGTTTATGCTTGGTCCAGCAAACGCGCTTACGCGCTCGATCTGGTACGCTATGACGTCACTCTGATTCAAGCAATACTACTCAGACAATCAAACAGTCGCTGTTCCATATTAGTGT
>JAEMWC010000150.1:1105000-1160000 GCA_016490735.1 Pachyseris speciosa
TCCCCATTGCAGACGTCCATGGTGATGTACCCATTGCAATCAGCCTGTGATACATTGGCCTGACATACAGCCATGAATGAAGGTCTCAGACGGCCCACAGTGATCTTAGAGAGATCCGTAATGATTTCGGTCAGGAAACCACCGAAAAGAAACACGACGATCAGAGAAATCATACTGTAAAATAAAATCAGCAACATTCAATAAGTATAGTAAAATTTAAAGCAAATGACATACTCAGACATCAACCCACACCCTGGACAGTACCTGACGCACATGTGTTGAGTTGAGTTGCCGCTTAAAGGAGTGCTAAGCACTCGCCTCGCGCCGCCAGTAAAGGGCGATTGCGCTGGACTTTCGGGCTCAGCATTGCCCGACGGCTATGTTATGCTGATGCGTCCTAAACAAGGACTAAACAGCTATCCATGGCTGCGGCTGCCCGAGTGTTATGGCAGTGCGCATGCCTCAGGTACTGACCAGGCCTTGGGTTGATGTCTGAGTGTGTCATTTGCTTTAAATTTTACTTTATTCAACAAATATAGTCGGTTCAAAACACAATATCAATGTTCATTGGCCATGTTTTCAGAAAATCAGCCCGATAGTAATTCCTGCCACTTCAAATAAGTCAATGTGTAAGAGATGTCTAAAGCGATCCCGATTTTACGTGTTTAGCTTAAAACAAATAATAAAGTCAGATGTAAAAAATAAACATGAGGCACAAAGGAACAAACGAAATCAAAACAAACACAAGCAAACGACGCTAGCGGCGGGGAATAGCCCCTTTACATGACCGTGTCACGTGACTTTCTCAATCTTAAAAAAAACGGTCGCAACCAAATAGATGCCAGACATGGAAAGAACGCGATGAAATTAGTAAGTCTGCCAATTTTTAGCCCACTGACATTTAGGTGAGAGATTTTAGAGCGGTATGAATGTTTGAGAAATTTACTGAGAGAATTATATGCTGGATGGCAAAGCTTGCCATCCAGCAGCTTTCTCCACACAAGTTTCAGTAAATCATTTTTTTAAGCATTAAAATCACAATAAAATCTCTCACCTAAACGTCAGTGGCATCAAAATTGGCAGTCTTACTAATTTCATAGCGCTCTTTCCATTTCTGGAATCTCTTATGTACCACAATCATTTTTTTTAATGATTGACAAGGTCACGTGACAAAGTCATCCAAAGGCTTTATTGCCCGCGAGCAAGGTTTTTGTTTGAAGGGCGGAACTCGGTTTAAAACAATCATAGGAAATTGCTTACAACTAAATCAAATCGAAAAGAACGCTTATTGCAGTAAGAAAGTAAACCCAGGCTCAAAGTGAGTTAAAGTGGATTTAAAAGAATAATCAGTGATGAAAATTATTGTGGCATTAGACCATCAATTACCTGGCAATCCAGGGCTTCAAGGAGATTCCCCCATACAACTCTTCGTCTTCTTCTGGCTCCTCTGATTTATCCATGTTGTTGGAAATCTCCACAATCAAGATCTACTTAATTCAATAAAAAATCAGCATAGGAAAATAGTGAAAGCATTTTCGTTATCAGTTCACTTCTAGTAACACAAATTGTCTGTTTGAGACTAATCTGAAGTCGTATAGAGTTCCGTGGCCATCCTACAAGTGCAATCGCCGATTAAGAAACTTCCTTGCTCCCTTCCCCGGCTCTTGTTTTCGTACTATTTCACGCTCTCCCCAGCTTCGACTCGTTGTATCTTAGCTGTGCGCTTTCCCTGCCAATCCACTTCTCCACTTCATTCGAAACTTTACTTAACTCTCAAACTGCCTTTTTTAGCCTCGTAAACTTCTTACTAAATTGGAAATAATTTGCGTGTAGAAATTCAACTTAATCTCTTGCTTCAGTGGCCTATTTCACCGATTTTAATTATCAATTCAACAAGCCAGAAGTGATTTTCCTATTGATGGAAACCCAAAATATCAGTACAGTTTTGTTTAAAACTGCGCTACTAACATAGTGAATGTGAATGATGTATATGAAATAAATCATATATGAACTGCGGAAATGAAATCAAATGAAGAATGATCCTCGCAGTTTTGAACACAATTTATACAATTGGGAAAAGAAGCCTGAAAAAAAATTCAGGCTTCTTTTCGCAATTGCATAAATTGCGTTCACAAGTGCGAAGATCATTTGATAACATAGTGAACTTGTAAACAAATGCCCTTGGCCTTGGATGGATAGGGACGGTCGGATGTAAACAGATTGTAACTCGCGAAAAGTGGGCCGCGTTGCTGTTTTTCAAGGCTTAGCTCTTGTCTCTGAATAGGAACCATACCTTTCAAGAAGTTACTCGGTGTCTTTGTTTTGGAATTCTAACATCGGATTGTGTCTAAAAATGTTTTTAGTTTTCAGTTGATTTCATCCGAAATTTGACCCCAAGACATAAAAATACGCATTGCGATCGAAGAGTACCGACTGAGATCTCTGAAAGTAGGAGAACTCATTTTGAACGGTATAAATTGTAAATGTCTTATTTGATGGAACACCGTAGCACGAATACAACGCCTCAGTTCCTCAGACGGTCTTTGATACCTGCAACCCAGCGTAACGGAAGTTGTAGCCTCCGTGCAGGCTATGAAGCTGTGGAATCTATAGACTATTGTACTATGAAATACTGTCTTTATAATTTCCCAAGACAAAGCTAAGGGGTCTTTATGATGGTCAGTTCTATAGAATTCCATAATCAAGTAAATTTTTCGTCTGCCCTCTATTTCTAGGCTTAAGATTTTTCCTCCCAGTTTGTCTTCGATGGCAATTTTATTTCCCCGAATCGCGGCTGAACATACGTGTTTTTAAAGGTGCCGACAAACTATTATCCCCAGACACAGTAAGCCATTCGCCACTTCCACATCTCCCATAATACACTTTGTTTGCCCCCCCCCCCCCCCCAAATTTTGCATAAGCATTGTTTTCAATTTCTCTCGGGACCATTGTAAGTCCCAAGAGAAATTGAAAACAATGGTTATGCAAAATTTGGGGGGGGGGGGCAAACAAAGTGTATTATGGGAGATGTGGAAGTGGCGGATTTCTTAGTGAGCAGCGGGAACTTTTGTTATGATAAAACAGTTCTGTTTTGGTCGACTAAGTTTGTTCGAATTTGCATTTTTTCTTCGTCTCCTCTTTACAGTTAAGTCTATTAAGTGAGCAGTCAATTGGAACGCAGAAAGTTGTCAACAATTTAAAAAGGACACTCGTCATGTTAGAGGACATTTGGTCTTAATCGTGACTAACATTAAGCAAAAAAGGCTTCCAGATCAAGAGGTTTTCGATTAAACCAGGAAATTTATAATCAACCCTTCAGACGTGTATTTGACTATTAAATTTCCATGGTGGATGCCAGTCAGTTCTCCACTGGTTAATTATACAAAGGAATCTAAAGTTCCGGGGAACTGTTACTCGACATCTTTGCTTTCAGGAAAGAGGCCAGACTAATTTCGATTTCAAACGGTTTTCCCTACATGCGAGGACAGCTGGATCTAAAAACAGCTTGGTATTCAGTCATGGAAAACGCAAAGCAAGCAAATCACCGCTCGACCTTCAAAAATTGCGAACGCCACAAAAGCTGTTTTGTCCTTAATCAAAAACCGCTGTTTCACTGCTGTCGTTTATAGATAAACTGAGAAATAAAATTGCGTGACACGATTGGACTGATAGAAGCTGATTTCAGGCCCAGTTTTGGCAAAAAGATGACGTACGGATGAGCAATTCATTTGGGCCGCAGAAATGGTAATTTAATTGATTACTGAACTGTGCTATAGGAACCGAAGGCACTCCATATACCTTTCATCAAGACTAAATCTCATCCACCATTTACAAATATACAGGCACTTTGCCCAGGGACACCAAAGCGTCTCATCCACAGACACACCTTGTAAAGCTCAATAAACAAAAACTATATCCCTTAGTAAACAAACACTTTTCGATGGCTTTCATTTCATTGGCCACTCCTGAGGATTTCATTCACCGGCTCAACTGAAACACAGCACAGGGTTTAGCTGTGGGAGTACACAAAATGTATATTAATAGCAAAAGCTGATGCAGCTATGGAACACTTACCACGACTATAGGAATAATAAAAGAAAGTGTATCGTTGATCACTGTTGGGATCCTTTCTTCTTTGAACGGCCACTGTATGTTTGCATCCCCGCACAAAAACCCTCGCTTGGTCGGGTACAAACCTTCAGCGGTCCCGTAAATGAGGCTTTCAGTCACTATGAAAAGGGCAAGGACCAACGCGAAACATACCAGATCGAATGTGATGTTGATTAGTTTCACTTTGGAAGCCATATTGTTGATCGTGTCTATTTCAGCTGCAACCCAGACACACAAGATTGACTCTTAAGAGTATGCTCTGCATTAAATGCCTTTCTTCTTTGGATAATCACCCACGCTATGCAAATCTGTTTCTACTTAACGCACCGATGATTTTCACTAGGTGGGCAGACTGTTTGGCTGTAAATTCTATTCTTTGATCCTGATTTCCATACGATGCATTTTTCTGGAAACGTAAGATGCTTTCTAAAATCCTTTCCTGTTACTTTTACGTAAGCAAACTGTGGTATCAAAGCAACTCAGAAAAAAAATTGCTCCACAAGTTAATGAATTGAGGGCGTGTGCGCCTAACGAAAAACACTTGAGGATGAATTCATTGAAACTGGTGTCGCGTAAGTTGGATCTAAACCCAAACATGTGTTTGCAACAGTAAAACATCTCAGTAAACAATTTTTCAGTTCTGCAAACCCTTTAAAGTTTAGTCATTGAGTCTTGGAGAAATCAGCATAAAATGATACTAGTTTTTTTAATCCACCTCTTTGTGTTGCATGGGCAATTCGCGTAATTGAAAAGTACTTCCTCGCAATTTGAACAAACTTATAACAAGAATTGACGTGAAAGGACCCGTTTAACATCAGGTTTACATACTACTTGCATAGTATTCTACTGGCTGGGGATATCTAGCGTCTGAGACAAGAAAGCTGTATGCCGTGATTGTTGTTTATAACTATCATGATGCATGATTTTTCAGGACTGTTTGTTCTCAGTTTCATCAATAAATAACAATTCATGCTTGTCAAACTGGGCCATGAATGAAGCGGCTGAAATTTGCTCGTCGTCTTCCATCTTATTCCTTTGCAATCAATTGCAAAGTCTACAATCGTATTATTAGAGATAAAGAATATGGGACTTATGAATCCAAACGTCGTATCTAACGCACATAAAATTTCAATGCTTTTCAAAGTAAATGGATTTTTTCCTCCCGAAGAAGAAAACCACTCCTACTCGCTTTCGCGTTAATGTTAAATCATGATACCTCGACCTAAACAATGTTTTGAAAGTTATGTTTACTTCATAAGAACAATTGTACCCTTGACCTGCAAAATATGAGCAGTAAACAAGAACTAACACGGAAATACAAACCTTCTAAACCGAAAGACCAGTTTTACGCAAGCATCACTGCTAAGCGCGCGTAGGAGTCGTGTAAGTTCCTCCTGTGAGAAATGAAGTACAGTGAGTTCGTTCAAATATAACTCAAGATATTGCTTTCAGATAGAAGTCTACAAATGATTAAAATATCTCCCCCTGTATATAACAGAAAAAGTCAATCAGTAAGTCATTTCAGACACGGAGAAGAGATGTGAGAAAAAAAAAGCAAAGTAAGTCAAGTCAAGTTTAGTCAAGTTTATTTAATTTATTTATGAAATAATATTACAGAAATATTCACTGCCCGCAGTTAGCAAAGACTAGTCGGGGCGAGCAGTGTTAAATACGTATATTATAAAATAAATCAAAGATTTACAGAACAAGAGATTCAAAATTTAGGCAAATTACAAATACATCAATACATTTAAGATATGGCAAGAAAACAGAAAAAGCTGAGGTCTTATAGTTTTGCTAATAAATTACACAAATCAAATAAATAAGCTTATTCAACAACAACTGATCGACGCTTCCGAGCCATCGCGGTTTTCAGCAAGCAATCTGACTCCTTAGGTCTCCTTGTACAGTTTCAGTACCTTCTGCGCAAAAGTTTTACCCACTTTCAATAACTGAACAGTCTCGTTTGGGGAGAGATGATTGTTTTCATGTAAATACATCACTCTCCAACGCAAAGAAATTCCACATCTTCGAGTCAGTATTGAGGGTCGTACAGTCGGCAATAATCGGAAGCCGCCGAAAATCAGTGACTGACGGCAGAGAAAAACGCAATTGACGAAAGACGAAGATGTAGTAGTAGTAGTAGTAGTAGTAGTAGTAGTAGTAGTAGTAGTAGTAGTAGTAGTAGTAGTAGTAGTAGTAGTAGTAGTAGTAGTAGTAGTAGTAGTAGTAGTAGTAGTAGTAGTAGTAGTAGTAGTAGTAGTAGTAAGAAGAAAAAATAGTAGTTCCTGTTGTTTTCTTGCATGGAAAGCATGCTTCCTGTTCATGATCTCCAACTGGACCATGTGGCCCGGCGTACAAGGGGCACCCGAACTGGTTATGTAATGCTTTCGAGTAGTATACCATGGAATATTCCACAAGTCACTTGTATTTTCTAAGTATACAAACCAGCCTTTAGGTGAGTGTGCATGCAAAGAAAATACGTACAAGTGACAAGTGATATATTCCATGGTATATTATACAGCTTTGCATAACTATTTTAAACGATGTCACAGAAAATACAATCTATAGCATTAAGTAGGCTGCCTCTGAAAAAAAATTCAGAACCGGTTTGATCATATAAACGGAAACTAGACAGGCACCTAGCCGGAACTGGTTGGCATACTGTAGAGAAAGCACGGGGTCCGTTTGTTGGCTCTCTTAACTCAGGAGAACCCAATGACAAGTTTCGGTAGATATCTGTTCGGTGGAGGGTAGTGTGCCTTAGGCTTTCGGCGTCGATTAAATATTTAAGAGCGCACTCGGATTTTCGTAACTGAATCGTGAAATCACAGCCCCTGAGGTTTTCGCGAAACTAATTCATATTTGCTGTTTATGGCAGTGAAAAACGTCAGCTAGCATTTTCGGAAAGAAAATAGTTCCCTAGAAAGTTCATTTCAGCTAGCATTTTCTCAAAGGAAGATTTTGTTCCTAACAATTTCGGGCAATTAAAAGTTCAGCTAAGGAATCCTAATAGATCAAATTCTTCTAGCTAACGAAAATATCGCTTTAAACAGACTTCAAACACCATAAGGTACTTAAAATGCCTTTCTACAGCTTTTGGTTGATTTGGCTTCTTAGATGCCCCTGTTAACTCTTTGGCAGCAACAAAAACGCGATATTAATTCAGAATGAAGAAGATCTTCAGTTTGACAGTTTTGACAGTATTGGAAAAGGTCGTCTTTCACTTCCGTGATTTTTTCCTTGCGTTAACACGATATTTCATACCCACAAAACTCCGAAAAAAAATGATGATTCAACTTTGCGGAGTGAAGCGAGGTGGGAATGGTTAATCTAACTCATATCCTTTAAAAGGGGGAATTTCTCTGACGTAAAACGCATTTGCATTAAATGCCTAGTAACCAAGACAAGTGTGTAGTTAAATATTTAAGCAGTATATATCTGTCCACTTTTTTTTTTTCATCATTTTACAAGGAAAGTATTATCAGCGTGGAAAATTCTGGCGCTTAACGTCATCAAAGATGCCGAAAGTATGACAGACTGTTCCCATGGACAAGCTCTGAGTCAAGACCTGAACAAAGATCTTTGTTTTCCTCAAAAATAGTTCCTCTGGTCTTAAACTGATGAATGTCATCATATTTTAAGTTGAAACGTTAGTATTAATAGTACTTTTACGTCCTTCATCTCAGAAAATACATTGTGAGAAATCGACTTAAAAATCTAATTAACATTGATGTTTCAGTGAGGGTTCCTTTACGGCCATAAATACAAACCTCACACAACTGAATACAAATTACCGAATAACCATCTACGGTATCGAAGGTCCAAAATACGAAAAAAAAAAAAGAGAGAGGAATAAGATTTTAAATACACCATTAGACACTTCAGCTAAAAGTCAGTTTTTTTCATTGAAATGGAAATTGCGGTAGTCCGGCGGAGTTGTCAGTATTTACATTTGACAGGTGTATGAATATAATAGCTTCCAACTTTCGCGCATAGCTAATTGCTTTTAAGGAAGGCACGTTCACAGAGGACACTGGTGTATTTCTCGTGTAGTTTTACTCAGTTCTGAGGCGCAATTAGGTTAAAAACTCCCGCTGTGAAGACTGGATAAGAGTGTAGTTTGTAGGACTAAAACACAAGGGAAGTCCTCAGGGTTATCTCATTAGCCTCGTCTTCATTTACGACCATAAATTGCTGTAAAGCCTGCCGGAATCGATTGATAGATGCAACATTTGACACCGGTTCAGTGCCTGAACCACGCACTGACGCTAACGATATAAGCTTGAAAGACAGTGTTGAGATTTAAACATGAACATGAACAAGTCTGGCCTTGACTCCGAGAATTCTACTCTTGAACAAGAGCATTCGTCTGGCCTGCCGACAGCGTTCGTTGTTATCCAAAGCGTCTTTCTTACGTTCATAATGATCACCGCAGCAATCGCCAACAGCTTTGTGTGTCGTTGTATCCTTGCTCATCGATCTCTGCGAACCATCACGAACTCGTTCATCTTCAATTTGGCTGCCACAGACTTTTTGTTATCCGTGTTATGCTTGCCTTTTGCTCTCGTATCCTCCATTACAGGGATGTGGGTTTTCGGAAAGATCATGTGTGTGGTAACAGGCCTCTTGCTATCGGTTTTGTGCATCGCATCGATATTAACACTTGTTCTAGTGGCTATTGACCGCTATCTGGCGATCTGCCGTCCACTAAAATACTGCACACTTGTGACGCGTAGAAAGAGTGTGATAATGCTCGCATATGTTTGGCTACAAGCCGTCATATGTGCTACATTTCCAATACTTGGTTGGGGACGAGGATATATGTTTGTCAAAGAAGAGTGCATCTGCCGACCAGAGTTTGGAAAACCATCCGTTGACAATGGCTACACAATTTTTTTATTCGTAACCTGCTTCATTGGTCCATTCTCAATCATCGCCTTCACTTATGTTTCCATTCTGTGTACAGCAAGAAGGCAATTTAGAAGAGTTCATCAAGCCGAAAACGTGTTAAATATAGACGTACAACAAAGCACTTCGCAGCTGAACGCGAACTTTGACAATGGAAATGAAACTACGATCGTGCGAACTCCAGAAAACACGGTCATTGGAGACGAAATAACCTCCGCGACTAACGCATCGCGAGTAAAGAATCTCTATGCCCCGAGAATGGTTCGAAGAAGACGCAGGCAAAAGGCGCGCGGATTCAAAATGTTGTGGATCATTGTCCTGGTGTTTCTTATCTGTTGGAGTCCTTATTTTATTTTCATATTTTACAGCTCTATTCATCACAGTAGATTTTCGAGAGCGGTTAAAATTCCCACGATGTTGCTTACGTTTCTGAACAGTGCCCTGAACCCGTTTCTGTACGGGTTTTTCAACGGCAAGTTTCGCTCTAGCCTTTGGGAGTTTATTGGCCAGAAATTTGCCTTTTGCAAGGCTAAACAGAACGAAGAATCGCAAGCGCATCACATCAGTTGAACACTTCTCTAGAAAGTGATTGGCAAATAAGGCACACAGTGTATCAAGGCCTTTCAAGATGACAGTGTCCTCAACTTTATATTCAAATGCGCAGAATTGCGGTAGCTTTTGTGGGAGAGAGGAAGCAACTCCAATCGAATGACTGTCATTTCTTAGAGAAACAATTTAATTGATATTTTGTTGTAGGTAGACGTACCGCATTTATATACTCATGCCGGAGGTAATTAAAAAGGCAACCCGCGCCATCAGTTTTCAATTTTGCTTGTCAGAAACCTGCGAAACACAAAACCTATGCATCTACCTGTTTGAGAGCAAATGCATTAGTTTGGCTGAACATTTCTTATCTGCGGAAAGTTTAACCTACGCTTTGTCTGTTTGAGTACAGAGGAGCAGAAAGGGAAGGCTATGTTTTAATAATTTTTTTTTATGTGCAGGAGTATGTAAACGAAAATCAGAAAGCCTCGTGAATCCCCTTTTTTGTCAGGAAAAAAATGCATCGAAAGGCACATCTGGTATCAGAGGTAATTTTTATTACATTGCGACAAGAAAACGATAAACTTCCCGCCCTTACGAGTGGAACAACCCGATATTTCGTGCTAAGTGAATTCTGTATACTAAGGAAGCTCCATATTATGACAGATGTTGCTTTATGAAAGGAGTCTGGGATAAAAGAGCAACTGACACTTGATTCCGGCACCAATTTAGGGAAAATTGCACTGGAACTGAGAAAAGCTGTTGGTGGAAAAGGAGTTCCGGCTGTGTAGAGGGATTTCAGGAACCTCGTTAATAGATTTTCAGATTTAACTACAAGATGGGATCGGGTTATTAAGGGAAAAAATGTACGACAACATTTGAAAGTTCAGCTGACCGTATATAATGAAGTCAGTGATATAACGAGTCGTGTTTTTGTCGAAACCACAAGTTCATTAAGAACCACGTTTCATTTTAGATTGACGAGTGATAGCCCATTACAGAAAGGTATAAAAGGGATTTGATTGATTACGAACTTAGGGCTAAAAAGGTAAATTAAGCCATCTGATGCGAAGATATAGAAACGCAAGGGCTCGACCAAGCTAGCATTGAGCTTCAGCCAGCTCTCTTACGTAACAACCAGGACTTTTTAGTTTTTCTTCCTTCTTTCACTGAGTCTATTCCGCTTACTAGCTCAGCTATCTGCAAAGGGAATTCTAACACTCGATTTTGCGCCGTTCTCAGAAATAAATTAACATTAAATTATAGTAAATTAAACCATCCATGTGAATATATAGAAACGTAAGGGCTCGACCAAGCTACAGCATTGAGCTTAAGCCAGCTCTCTTACGTAACAAACAGGATTTTTTGTTTTGGTTGTTTGCTCTTTGTTTTTGTTTTTCTTCCTTCGTTAGCTGAGTCTATTCGGCTTGCTGTCTCGGCTATCTACAAAGGGACGTCTAGCGAAGATAGAGAAACGTAAGGGCTCGACCAAGCTAGCATTGAGCTTCAGTCAGGCTCTCTTAAGTAACAACCAGGACTTTTTTTGGCTGTTTGCTCTTTGTTTTTGCTTCTCTTCCGTCGCTACCTGAGTATATTAGGCTTACCAGCTCAGCTATCTATAAAGTGATTTCTAACACTTAATTTTGCACCCTTTTGAGAAAGTTACCACTAAATTAGTAAATTTAACCATCCATGCGAAGACATAGAAACGCAAGGGCTCGACCAAGCTAAAGCCGGTTCTCTTACATAACAACCTGAACTTTTGTTTTGGCTGTTTGCTCTTTGTTTTGGTTTTCAGTCTTCCTTCGTTAACGGAGTCTATTCGGCTTGCTGGCTTGGCGGCTTTCTACAAAAGGACCTCTAGCACTCGATTTTGCAACCTTCTGAGAAAGAAATTAATTAATACTAGAAATGACCAAAGGTTAGTGAGTGTGCCCGAAACCATATGTTGAAATCAAAATCTCAAGAAAAGAAGGGTGTGTTCTGACCTCTAATGAAGTCCATTTTGTTTCTTTGGATGATAACTTCATTGTATAATTTTCAAAGCTTTTGTTAAAGTGACTTCTTCTAAGGAATGGAAAACAAAACAGCTTAACGGGTCCGGGAAGGAACTTCTTGGCATTCGACTTTGCATCCCTCGGAGAAAGAAATCAATCATGACATGACAATGCAATTTTTCTTCCTGTAAAAATAACTTCTGATGCCCGGTCAAGTTCATGCATATGATCGCACGCCAAAACATTTTACAATGAACGGAAAAGCCACATGACGTCTCTATATATAGAATAATTCATCAATAGGGCAGCTCACACATCGTTTCGACTACATATCTATACGAACAATTTCGTAACATGAGAAAATAAATGCAGCTTGTTTTGCCGTGGGAAAACACTAAAGCCGTCCCCGATGATGAAACCGGCGTTTCTTTCCCCATAAACCGACAAACCCAAACCCATCTTGTTTTGCGAAAAGGTAAAAGACTTTGGGAGTAGGGGAGGGGATGCGTCTTAAAACATAGGCTCCTTTTTGAACATAATTCAAATGATGGACCTCTTTTGCTGAATGACAGCAGAGGAGAAGACGCATCAGGGATAGCTTGGAATAGCTTTGTCAATTTGTTAAGCTTCCTATCCTTCCTGTTTTTCCTTCAGTTTCCACCATCCATAGACTCGAGCCGTTGAATCAGTTATCTGCTGCAAATTTCTTCCAACCACTCAATCTGTGAAGAACCGCCTTTATAAACAGCATAACTGTCAAACCGCAGAACAACATGGTTCTGTGTCCTTAATATGCTCAAATCTCTAGGTTTTTTCAAACGATGCTTGAACATGGAAACAGACTCAGAGTATTTAATCTGATTATGTCAACTGTTCCAAATTTTCGGTTCATAAAAAGAAAAAGGATAGTGTCCATAAGTCACAGTATTGATAGAGGGCACGTCACAGAAAGTATCGATCTTACAGACTAAATTTGAATGATTTAACTTCAGTATTTTTCCCAGAGACGCAAAACGTAAAGCCGCCATCTTCAAGCTCATGAAAAGCAGAACATAAAGTGCTGTTTAGAAGCTTTGACTGCAATGGTTACGGACTTTATAACTAGTTACAGACTCTAAACGCCGGTTACAACCTCCTTAGGACTGACTCCAACATTTTAAGCAGTGAGGTTTTATTATCCAACTCCAATTAGTATCGTAATAACGCGCGAAACGAGCATGAATAATGGCGCGATATTTGTACAGTCCCTGTTATTTGGTTTAGTATAAAAACCGGTTTGTACCGCCGGTTTTCAAATGCACGCGCGCACTCATTCCGTCTCACGTTTTCTCATAGATTACCTTCCTGCTAAAGAAGAATGTTTTGGTGAGTAGTATCGAAGTTTATAATATGAACACCAATGAAATACTAGGTGAAAACATAATATTTTTACACGTAAAAATAACACGTTTTCTTCACACGTGAAAAGATCACCGTTGGTTATATAATAGACAGAACATTACATGGCCTTACGAAATTTATCTTTTCGTGTTGAAAAATATTTCACTCGTTCGCTGCATTCACTCGTGAAACATTTTTCAACATTCGTATCTCCTCACGGTCATGTGATATCCTCTGTACATTTTTACTCATTGTTCGTATTTTGGCTCGTCCCGCGGGACGGACAGAATACAGTACAACTCGTAAAAATATACTGCGATAATACCAAAACTTCTATTAGGCTTCTTCGTATTTTCCCGAAAATGAGAAAACTGAAGAAAATTTTTCCACCAAAACTGTATCTAACACACTGTTGAAGGAAATCTTCGTACCACCAACCGCCGAAAATAAGATTCTAAGACATGATTTTGCCCACGAATCCATTCGTAGAGCGTCAATATTTGTACAAACCTCAAACAACTACAGTGAAATTTTATTATCTAATAAAGAGCAGCAAACAATATTACGTGTTTGAGTGTATATTTGTTTAAAAACAAATCAAATGGGCCACATGATGTTGATTTCGCAAGAAAGAATAGGAGTGACTTATTAAAAATCTCAGTCCCAAACGGGGGAGGAGGGCTTATTAGGGAGGTGGCGCTTATTACAAAAAAAACGACTTCCAACCGGGGGGCTTATTGGAGAGGTGGGAGGGGTTAATAGAGAAGGGGGGCTTAATACAGCTTTTTACGCTACACTCTTTGGATCATATGTTCCTACGCTGCTCCTCTGCAACTGCTTTTTGGAGAATTTTCAAAGATGGTGGGCAAATAAAACGGAACAATCCCTTACTCTATTAAACAGCATGATTCTATATGGGGTTTTTGATAACTTGGAACACAGATTTTCTTTAAATTATGCGCTCCTAATTGCGAAATTTCTATATACTGCAGTAGCCTACACGACGCAAAACTCTCTTTCGACAGTTTTCTCACGCTTCTACGCGAAAAACTGAACATTCAAAAAGAAATAGCTATTAAAAATCAGACAACACATAACTACTTTCGAGAGTAACTTTCAATATTCAGTCTTTGATGTACATCAGTTATTTGGATTTTTTTGCTTTGTTCTGCTTGTTTATCTGATTTGTTTTGTTTTATTTTGTTCCTTTTGTTTTGTAAATTAGGTTAGTATGTTAGTTTGAAATTGTAAATTGAGTTAGTTTTTTCTAAAGTTAATAAAAGTGTGTTTAAAACACTTCTATCAGGAATCAATAAGAGAACCAACATTTGTATGTAAGGAATGTCTGCTGCATTTCAAAAGAACACACTCTTTTCAAAATACTTTTTGTACTCGCTCATTGAAAATCCAACTTGTTTAAATATATGCATCCATCTCTCATTAGGCTCCCTAGCACATGACAATAAAAACAATTAAAACGGTTACACACAGAGAGAAGAGAGAACACAAAGCTTTCGGCTGCATTCACTCTCTCAGATTGAGGGAAATTAAGGCCCAGTTCAAACGTCGAACTTTTCATGCGCCGAATCAAATGCCTTTTTTGGGTCGACCCAAATAAATTAAACTTCGACGTTGATTCAGAGGTCGAATTAAATGCGTCGAATTAAATGTGACTCTTGATGTTTATCAAATCATTTGATTCGGCACATGAAAAGTTCGACGTTTGAATCAATTAAATTCGACGATTTGATTTGGGTCGACACAACTATTAAATTCGACCGAGCCGGTCGAATTTAATAGTTGGGTTGACCCAAATCAAATTCGTCGAATTTAATTGATTCAAACGTCGAACTTCTCATGTGCCGAATCAAATGATTTGATTCGGCGCATGAAAAGTTCGACGTTTGAACCGAGCCTAAGCAAAACCCTCACCTACGTCGCAGCCAAGACAGAGAGTGGAGAGCGAGAAAAATGAAGTGGATTAGAAATAATAGAATCATGCTTAGCACACTGTTAAAATAGTGCAGTCACTTCATTACTTGCGTACCGGGTTAAAAGAAGGTGAAAACAGAAACAATTCCACGTAAGCCAAATGTTCCCACGAACAATCTTTCAATTCTTTCCCCAGTTTTGTGTACCTAAAGAACGCATAGACAATGGTTAGCGATATCAGCATGCTCGCAATATTTTTGACTGAAAAAAAATAGAGTTTTCAAAACAGAGACTTTGGAACAATTCGACATCGTAACTTCAGTTGATCATGACAAAGATCTCCTTAAAAACACGTTTTTCAGACTTGTTTCTTATCTTATTTATAATGGGATAAGTGGGAAACGAAACAGTCGGCGTGTCTCAAAAGAACAATTAATTAAAAGTAGCTCATTTCCCCGTTGCTCTGTTCAGTGGAATCATCCAGCTAATAATGAAATCCTACTTCCTGCAAGCTTGGACTGCACAAACCTGCACAAACTGCGTGGTATGATTGCAGATTTTGATCACAAAACTGAAAAAGAAACAATGCAAAAACCAAAAATAACAACCGGCAATTCCTTCCGTGGCACTATAAAGATGATTGTATTTGTCTTCCCAAATAAACGGTCTTTTTGCTGTCTAAAGTGTATTTTCTTACAAAAAAAAATTGTGATTCAACGCACACACCGTCTGCTGTCGAGGGAAAATAACGCACTGCCATAAATGCCAACGGCTTGAAAGGAATTGTCATGAACAACCGGTCAAACTTCATTTCGCCTTTCGCCTGACACAACTCTGTGTAAACTCTATATTCTGTCGAATGACTTCCGTTGTTCCTGTTTTTCTTGCTACACTTAATGAGAATTTTTGAGTAATTAGAAACTAAAAGGTTGAACGCCGCTTCACTAGTTTGGCCTGTGCACGCAAACAGAAATTCGTTTTTCTTTCATTGTGTCGCTGTGGACACCGAATGCAGTTGTCAGTTTACACCTTTGTTATTACATAAATAAGGATTTTTCTCGGACACCTTGGTTCTTCATTTAACGAAAAACTGGACCATGGTTATTGCATTTTTAGCGAGCTGATTGGCTAAACGCAAACAACGCATTGAGCCAATCAGAATTCGAAGCAAACACACGTGACCCGCAAAGCGCGGGAAAATGTGAGCGAGTACGTGTGGATTGATTTTGCTTCTGCATTTGTTGCTAAAGAAAATGGCGCGAATTTCGCTGGCTTATCATAAAAGGTAGTTAAACCAGACGAAAGCAAACCTGAATTATATACTTTCTACACGCAACCTACTGCGAAACAGAAGTTCAAGATACCTTTATGTCGACATCCTGACGCCCACACAGTTATCAATAATGCAAATCAAAATGAGACTTTCCAACGGCTGAATGGTTGAACTGTTTTAAAACGGAAAAGGATCTGTTCTTTGAACTAAAACCCTCCCTAATTTAGCTGTGTCTGTGCGTGCTAGCGCCTATTGATGCTTACTGGAGACACAGTTTATAAGTGACTAACTACTTGAGACATACATGGAACACTAAAACGGCTGGCAGAGAAATTATTAATCGTCTAAAGAGCGCCCCCTATACTTTTTTCGTGAAACGTGTTTCAACCTATTTTTACTTCGTGAAACGTGATTTAAGTTTTTTTTTATTCGTGGTTCGTGATTGACCGTGTCAAGACCATTTTTATGTGAGCGTGAAAGCGGTTTTTGAATTAAGCGTGATGCGTTACCGATGACTTTAGTTAAATGTGATTCGTGAACGATCATGTTTTGCACGAATTAATTTAAAGTTATTTTAGTGTTCTAGTGCGTGTTTCTCGAAACTGCCGAAAACTTTTCGGGCCCGAAAAACTATTTTACGTCCACTAGGTTCATAACCAGAAATTTAATTTCTAATATATTTTAATAATCTTTTATGAAAGCTCGCAATAAAAATGAGAAATACATTGGGCTACTTTGCCAAAAATGCCAGTACCATATCGACTGAAAGCCGTCTCGAAAACTACTTCTTGGGCCCGAAATGTTTCCGGAGTTTTGAGAAACGCACGCCTGACCCGTAAATGAGCTTCTGTATTTCATATCTGCGAGACTTCTGTTTCTCCTGTGACGTCAATGACACGCCATCTATCAATGAACTCTACGACCCGCTCTGAGTCCGCGCTCACGTGCTGCCATCTCTACACAAAGGAAAACTTTTAGAGTGTTTCACAAACAAGGTGAGTCAAGATTGTTTTCTATTTGAAAAGCTGAGATTATCTCGATTTGTTGCTTGAAATTCTGCAGAAGAAGCCACAGAGATTTCATACGAGTCGGTGGGCGAAAATATCCGAGGCACGAAATACCCACTAGGCCACCGACAGTGAGGTAAATATTTGTTTTAGTATATACTAAAAGAGTGAGATAATAGAGCCCAAAAATGATCATTTTTAATCATTTATTCCCGTCAACAATTATGATTTTCACGCGCAAACGATCGAATTGCTCCGTGGTGAATAACACTTGTTATCCCAAGTTTGAGTAGCCACCCAAGTTTGAGTAGCCAATCATTTCGCGCGAAAAAAGCTATCCAGTGTTTTAGTATATACTGAAAGATCATTTAAAGATTGTCGGCAACAGTGATAGACTCCGTGACAGCCCCATGCTATTCTTGAAGCTATGAATGGTACTTTACTAAGTCATCAATCACCTAATATCAGCCGAGTGGTTCACAACCCTCAAAGTCGAGTACAGGCTCTGTAGCATGAAGCCTTAGCGTCTTTAGGGGGTATTGCCCATACCCTAGCTTTTGTTTGGAAAATCGTCAGCAAAGAGCCGTTAAAAGTCCTCTCAGACCTAGTTACATTGCGATCACAAGTAGAACGAGCTACCTTTGGAGAGTAAACAGCCTAAACTGGTGACTCAATGGGAAACATGAATCATTTTAACGTGAAACGCGAATTACTCAATTTTTGCGGGAACGTGAAGGAATTTTGGGAATTATCCGCGACGCGTGAAAAGACCCAATACTTTTACGTGAATGCATTTTGCAGAGGGGTATAGGGGATCCTCCCTAAAAAGCATAATATTTCACTCAATTTGGTGTTTATCCTGCTAGCAGCCGTCGAATAACCAAAATAATTGACGAGCATAGCTAGCGATTCACACATTCCGTGGATTCAACTGAAACTGCATAGATTGTGATGCAACTACTGACAGCGAGATTGTGCATTGTGCAGTTATCACTTTTTGCACCTTTTCCAACTTGAGGGTCTGTTATATCGTGACCTATTATGTCGAAAAAAAAGTGCCACAGCTTGTTCACCGATGATTTTCAACTGATTTGATTAAATTCCATTTTTATATCATCACCTTATAGAGTGTAGTTGTATTAATCAATCAAAGTATAAAAACCGGTTTTTCAGCACATGCGCGAGCTGTACTACAATGCAGCCCGAACCAAACGCAGCATGGTAGAGCAGCTTTCAAATTCAAAACCAAAGCAATTACTCTGACCAATCACAACAGAGGCAAATAGTGCAATCAACCAATCAGAATTCGAAGCAATTACATGTAAGCGGCGCAAAGCGTGGGAACATTTGCTCGTGCAAGTCATTATTGGTTTTGGTTTGCGTTTTTCTTTTCGTTGGTTGAGAAAGCGGCCCAACGTTTACCACACAATCACAGAGCGAAGCCTTATGGAAAAGGAAAGCAAACGAGAATTACTTTCGACACTCAATTGAAAACCGCTCTACTCGTTGATAATTGAAAAACCTTGGTATGATCAAAATTATGTAGCTTGCTATCACTGAAAGGGCGCACAAAAGCCACGCCACCAAAAACGTCACGCAAGCTCCTAGTACTCAGGCTCTTGCCGCTTGACTGCAAAGCCAAAAAATGACGACTGCAAAACCGAGTAAGAGCTTGGAACTGTTGAAACTATTGACTGAAAATCGATCGTAAAGAGCTAGATTGTGACATGGAAGAGCACATCAAAATTAGTAGTTTTAGCAAGTTTAAGAAACACTGGATAGAAACTCACTCAAAGTACAAGTGTTCAAAACAGAGAAACTCCAATAAGGACCTCTCTGATATAAGGAGTGGTTCTCCCGAACCTTAATGCACATATTATCGGCTTCCCCGTGGCGTCGACCCCCGGATCAACCAGGGAGATATGTGGGGGAATAAGCGGAGATGGATGGGATTCTTTTCCCAAGGGTAGGTGAAAATCTCGACATTGTTTTACGATCAAGGATTTTGGGGGTGGGAGAATTCACAAGTTTCTAAAGGATGTCAGGGGGATTTTCGGCTAAGGGCCACTTCGCGCAAAGGACCCTTGGCTGACTTTACATTTCCCCTGGTTAGCCCGGGGGTCTACCCCACGGGGAAAAGGCCGATGACATGTGCATAATACACAAGGTAAATGATCTCAGTTTAGAGGCTATCATTTATCAGCTTTTCTTCAACGCAGTAGCCCCAGAATCAACAGCAATACCAACCTTGAGGTGACGGTATCGAGTCGGATGATCGACAAAATTTTTAAGCAATCGTTTAATGTTTAGCGTTCCTTTTCAATAAGTTTCCTTTGCGGGTATTTGCTCCGATCCAGTATTGAAAAAAACAAAAGAAAACAGACACCATACATTTACTTTGAAAATAGGCCCAAAAAAGTACACGTACGCGCCAAACAAAGTTCTTAAACGAAAAACCCTTTATCAGTTTTTATATAATAACCAAATCAATGCGCGCGCTCTGATTGGTCAATCAGCTATGGTTTATTGTTCTAATAAACTCATGGAAATTTCGCGCGTGTTCTGAATTATTATATAAAAAGAAATATATCACAGGTTTCTATGGTTCATAGGCATGATAAACTTCTTGGGATATTAAAAGAACACTCGAAAAATCAGTAAATCACTAGCCTGCGGCTTGTGATTTACGAATTCTTCCAGTGTTCTTCCAACATCCCGCGTGGTTTATCAGCCTATAAACCATAGAACGTGGTATATTGCTTAAATAAACCGCTTTCATTGCAAGTTCACACAAAAAGGCTAAAAAGTTGAAATTCTGCATTGAACGTACGCAGACTATCCACCATAATCAACTTTGCTTTGTTTGTAGAATAGGTCCTATGCGAATATGCTGTCGCGTAATCGTTTTCCGCGCTGACCACATGACATCAAGACATGCGTTTATGACGATCGTTTCACCGGTTTACGAGGGGCGCGTGACCTGAACCCTAGTCTTCTTCGCAGCGGTTTTTTTTTTTTTTTTTTTTTTTTTTTGGGGGGGGGGGTCACGCAACGCTCGTGGGTGCATTGCGTGACATCCCAAAAACGGCGGCGAAGGAGACTACCTGAACCTTTCTTTATAAAAAAGGCATTTACAACGTATACCTATGAACAGGGAATTGGAAGTTTCTTTATTACTGAGTTCTTTATGCAAAGATCTTTGCGTCCATCTCTCCATTCCCTTGTCTGTCTGTCTGTCTGTCTGTCTGTCTGTCTGTCTGTCACCGTATCCTTTGTCTCCTTGGCTGTCGGTCACCTATGAAATTATCCATCCATCCAGACCTGCTGCTCTCCTATGTTTGAAAGTCAGTCGGCATCCCTCCCATAGCTAAGTCATTAAAAGGCCACTGTTCGTCGGAATTTCTCGTCTGCAATGTTATTTCCTGATTTAACCGTAGACAAATAGAAAAAATAATACGAAAATTCAGTCAAATATACGATTTTTACTGTGGTCCTTGCTAAATTAAAGTATTGCAGATTTTTACTAAGTTTGTTGCGAGCCTGTGAGTTTAATAAATCATTTTACTATATGCTAAAACATATTTAAAACACATTTGTAGGCTATTCAAACAGAAAACAAAGACGCACAGCGCCCACCACTATCCAGAGAGTTCGCTTGAAAAAAAAATCTTTTTTAGTACTTCATAAAATGATTTACTTAACTCATAGTCTAAAAATTAACATATCCTCTCTGACCGAGTGAAAGTAAAAATCATATCTTTAAAAGATTTTCCTTATTTTTCACGTTTATAACCCACCCCCTCCCCCCTCTCTCTCTAATAAACACCCCGTTTTGGAAGTCGGTATTTGTAACAAGGCCCTCCTCTCTAATAAGCCCCCTTCCTTTAGGACATGAGATTTTGTAATCAATCCCTCCTATTCCCTATTACGAAATCCACTACACGCGGCCTAGTTGGTTTGTTTTTAAACAAATATACACTCAAACACATAATACTGTTTGCTGCTCTGTATTAAATACTAAAGTTTCACTGCAGTTGTTTGAGTTTTGTACAAAAACTATTTTAAGGCGAAAACGGCGTGTTTATGATTTGAAATAAGCCCCCCCCCCCCCCCCATTATCTCTTATAAGCCCCCTCTTAATGAGGTCTGAAGTTAAATAATCCCTCTGGGAGGTTAATAGAGCTTTTACGGTACCTGAAATTCATTCGCACGTTAGAGGTCAATTAGATCTCAAAATTGAGAGTAGAAGGAGAGAAATATCATTCTGTTAAATATCAATATATTCTAACAATTCTCAACAAAAATAAATGTGCGTATTTTCTGTTATTTTACGAACTTGGTCCCTATTGGTCTGTCTAAATGAATTCTTTTAAATCATAAATAATAAAACCGGGTCAAGACGATGCATACAAATGCGATAAACGTATTCCACTTATTTTCAGCGTCACGTGTTCACGATATTCCAAAGGTGAATTTTAAGAAATCGTAAATTCAGTTGTCAAGAGAGCTTAAAGGGATGGAGGAGGAAACACTACCCCTGGTTCAGGTATTCATGTCGCAATTTTGGCGCATATGTTCAATGTTATTGAGATTTCACGCGCTATACATCGAAATTTCATCGTGGCTTTCCATGAACCTTATTAGACAGATTCGCTGGAGTGTGAAAGAATCAGTTTTTATTCTAGTAAACTCAAACATTTTATTTTCACTTTCGCTCGATTCCTTTTGCCAGTGTGGTATGGTTTTAATGCATAGTTCGTTCGGGAATTACATTTCCCAAAATCAGAAACGGGCGACTTTGTCACAATAAAATATTCACAGGGTAATAATGGACTTGACAGGAAGCGTTTAAATTAAAAATTGAATTAGCACAATTACGAAGTAAATTTCTAACTTCGTGAATTTCAGCCTTCCGATTTTAAAAGCAAGTTTAATAGTAAGATTTTGTACGTAGTAAGGATCGGTGTGTTCTTCTTGAAATGTGCATTTTTTGGTACTCAGCACACATCCTTGATGTTGTTTTAAGATCATACACCTGCCACTGGGAAACATTTCTTCCTAATTACAGCGTTCGGCATCACTCAAAAAAAAATATTGTAATAATATTTAAGGAAACGATCTGAACGCTGGTATTCGATTCTCAAAAAGTGGATAGCGGTTGAGTTGATTTATTTTTCTTTTTTCCGGTTTTCATCGCCAATAATCTTTTCATTTCTCTTTTCTTTCCTTTTTAAAAGCAAGTTTTTCAATATAGAATTGAAAGAATAGCTGTCCGGTATACCGCTGACCTTTAACAACATGTATTCTTGACTGAATCTATAATTAAATCAAATGAAGAATGATCCTCGCAGTTGTGAACGCAATTTATGCAATTACGAAAAGAAGCCTGAAACAGATTCAGGACTTCAACGGGGTTTGAACCCGTGACCTCGCGATTACCGGTGCGATGCTCTAACCAACTGAGCTATGAAGCCACTGACGTTGGGAGAAGGTCAAATGTGGGTTCATATGTTCCCGTGAAAGAAATGAGTGTGAATGATATATGAAATGAATCATATATGAACTGCGGAAAATGAAATCAAATGAAGAATGATCCTCGCAGTTGTGAACGCAATTTATGCAATTGCGAAAAGAAGCCTGAAAAAGCTTCTTTTCGCAATTGCATAAATTGCGTTCACAACTGCGAGGATCATTCTTCATTTGATTTCATTTTCCGCAGTTCATATATGATTCATTTCATATATCATTCACACTGAATCTATAATTGTTGATATAATTAACGCAAGCAATTATTCTCGTAGTCGACACAATTAAAACGTTTCTCGGCGAGTGGCGGTCTGCAGCATGAAGCCTTAGATATACTGTTTTGAGCGCCAATAATCAGTTTAAACAAACACCACATACATCGGGTCCTCAGAAAACCAAGACATTGCAGATATATGACAGATATTTCCCTGAATATGTAAGGGATGAAACTGAACTTTTAACTCCAGATTAATTGCATAACCACTTCATATTGTTCCACTTCATTACCCTGTTCGACAATGTTCGTGATTCCTACGCGCCAGGCGGAGAATAGTTTGCATAAGAAAAATACGTGCTTAATATGTTACATAATTATAATGACGGCAGATTTGCCCGGGGTGTGCTGCATAGACTACATATGCCCATGATGTAAGAAAATGGCCAGTGAAGTGGGATTATTTTGTGAGGTAATTAAGATAAGTGTTTCAACAATTCCGATGAATATTATGCTTTATCAGTGTACACTGAGTTTGGTTGCGCAGAGATAAAGGCGCAGACATAAACTGACGAAAAAAGGATCATACAAGCTTCCTGAACGCAAGGGCGAGTTAAAGAACATTTCTGTCCTTGTCAGGCTAGAATGGATGTTTTTTTTTATGTACCTGCATCGCTTAATGCTCACATTTAGCAATTGATTTCTTCAGCGTCAAAGCACATTTGATGAAACACCAGCCTTCCAAGAGCCGGCTCATGACAATGACATAGGGACACCGAATGCGACAAGTGAGGAAACGGATGAGAGCTCTCGTCTTGTTTGCGAAGACGATGAAAACAAATCTTACAAGTCTACAAGCGGTGCTGGCAGTATGCAAGATTCAGCAGACTCTACCGCGGATAAAAGACAGCAGCTTGAAAATACAACAAAGTAAGTTTTGGTTATAAAGTTGCTAGAATCTGAAATTCAGTATTTTATGATACAAATAAGTTTGATCATGTAAGTGACCAGCTTCTGTGTCCATTTAAAAATGGTCAAAGCTTTAACCAGCAAAAGAATATCCGATTATTTTGGCTGACAAAGGTGATTCAGTCATTTAAAGCCCCTTGTTCACACAACACAAATGCATGACTCCGGGGCATGACTACTCAATACTAACTGAATCCCCGGAACATTCGAAACTTGTTGATTAACAATGCTAATTTTTCTCTAGATTTGCCAACGTTACTGAATGGCCTGCAGCAACACGTCAATGCCGTCGTTGCACGGAATCTTTCTGTGCATTGCTTTAATCCAATTTAATTTACCTCATCTAGTATAAGCGATCACAGCCTTAAGCTATCGACAGATTTGAGAGGCCACGCAACAACAACCTTCCAGCCAATTTTTATCACCACATTGTACACCAATTCGACATACATTTTGGTCGAAGCTAATAAAATAAAATGAAATAATAAGACTACCCAAATGCCATGTTGGATGTTTGCATGGAGACAACAATTTTTAGAGCATGATGACCGAGGGAGTGCCCCTTAATAATATGAACGTTCGCTCCTCGACTGAACGTTTCTACATGAAAGGGACATTCTAAACATTTAACGTAAATTTAAAACCTTTCGTAGATTCTATTTGAAATTAAAATGAAACTAAAAAGAGTTATGCGTATAATGATTATCGCGAGGTCACTAAATTAGTACTTAGTGATTCATAAACGAGTTAACGATTAGAAAATCGAGAAATTCTCTTGTTCAATGATGGCCATGTCATTCCTGATTTGCACGAGTTGTTTAGTGCCTATTGCCTTGTCAAGTATATTCTACCTAGGTTAGCAAATAAAATATATGTAAATTCGCTTTCGAATTGATTAGTGTACAGGGGATTAGTAACTGCAGCCATGATTCCAATGGTGAAGTGAGATGCATGGTAAATTTTAGGCGCAGAAATAATTCGGAGAAAGATTTTTTTCTATTTTGTCACACACATACTCGGGAAAATTTCCGAGTGCTCCCAACAGGAGTGGAACCTATGACATTCCGATTACTAGTTTGGATGCTCTGTAACTAAGCCACAGGAGCCTCGTGGGAGCTTATGCCATTAAACTAGGTTCATATGATGTCTTCTGTGCGCTATTTTAATCAATCTATTGTTTCTGGCGTCTTTCCTTTGCTCTAACGGGGTGAATGCTACGATTCAAAAAATTATCCCCCAATTTCGGTCATTCCATTCGAAGCAAAAGTATTTGATAAAATCATCCAAATAATAATAATAATAATAGTACACTTATATAGCGCACACGTCCACTAATTGCTCGTGGCACGTCACACAAACTAATGAAACAATTAAAACTAAGACACTAAAATATTACTAAAATTTTTATTAACTCTGCGGCTGTCTTACTGAAAACAGCTATGTATCAAGTCAGATATTACTTGTTCGTGTTTTGTTGGAAGGCAAATAGAATTCAGGCACTTAATTGGGACACTCCAGGACAATAGAAATACGGTCGGATTTACGAAAACAAGAAATTCATTTGTCCAAACTGAAACTTCGTGGCGTCGTCTGAGACTGATATGATTGCTTTAAATTTCACTTAGAATTCCGTGAAAAATGGGAAAAACGAATTTTTATAAATGATTCTCTCGCTGTGTCATCCACTAACTTGTACTACTCCTCAGGTCCCCTCCTACTCATAGTTTTTTGTATTTGTGGTCACAATGGTACAAAAATGCCATGCGCGGACGCAAACAACCCACTGGGACTAATCAAACAGTCTAAATCAAGAATAGTGGAATAGAGAATTAACTCTAAAGTGTAAATTAAAGTGCTACTTAAACCCATGAATAACCCACTGGGCGTTAGCCCTAGTAAAGGGAAACAGGGAACCACACGAGGCAAAGAAAAAATCTTTTGACCTCGGTGGGAATCGAACCCACGACCTCCGGATTAGATCTACCGTTACTCTGCCGACTGAGCTACAAGGTCGCACAGAGAAAGTCGGGGACGATTTTAGATGGTGAATCGCGGCAAAGAGAAAGTAAGGGTACATATGAATGTTGTGCCGCGTAGCACTAGGAACACAAATAGTGGAATAGAGAATTAATAGAGTTAATTCTCTATTAGAGTTAATTCTCTATTAGAGTTAATTCTCTATTCCACTATTTGTGTTCCTAGTGCTACGCGGCACAACATTCAGTCTAAATCAAGACCCTTCTGAGGCTCAGAGAAATGACTCCTTACAAATATTCCATGCATCTAGAGCTCAATTTATGCTAATCGGCCCTAGGCTAAGTACATTTCAAAGTCACTAACTGACGTTTCCGTTCATAGTAATATGCAGTCCCTGATGCATTTATGGAGAGGAAACGTTGGCACAGGAATGCTGGGATTACCGGAGGCCATTATGCATGCTGGGATTGTGGTAAGAGGCTTGGTTGTTCCCAGAACTGACCAGAATAAGGGTGCTCGGGAATTCGGAAGAAATTATAAAGAAAAATGAGGGTTTTCCAATTTTTAACCAATGTGAAAAACCAGTTCCATTTGCTGTCAGACAGGCAATATTAAAGGCAGCTGGTAGGAAGACGACACCAGCTTCCAAATTCGAAGAATATAGAGGCTTCAGTAGGCCCACATGAATTTGTTTTTAAAAGGAATTGAAATGGCTCGTTGGGTGCCCCAGACGAGGAAAGCTAGCTGTGAAAACTTTTTCGAGGCCAACAAAAACAGATTATCAGTTTGTGGCCAATGTCATTTCTTCTTCAACTGACGAAGGTTATTTCATAATACAGCTGAGAATCTATCCTTCTTGTTCCTAAAACCGATTTTTGTTTGTGTGTGTGTGCGTTATTTTTTCTTTTTTTTTTTTTCAAGTGAGTGTCGTAAGGCCAAAGCCAAAGTTGTTACCTTAGCCGATCACAACAGACGTAAATAACTTGGCCAACCAATCAGAACTCGTGACATATGCACGTACCCGGCATCAGCAAATCACAATTGGTTCTGGTTTTGCTTCACATTGCTAACGAAGCTAAGAAAGTGACGGGAGCTTTGCTAGTCAATCACATAGCGTTTCATAGCAAAAACGAAGCAGGCGCGAATTACTTTCGGCACTTAATTTAAAATTGCTCTATTCCAAATGGCTGACCAATGATCGTGTTGGTACCGGAGCTAATGAGCGTGCCGGAGGCTGCGGTGCGAGCAGAATATCGTGCTCCTGTTGCAATGAGTAGCCTGTTAAATCGAGTTATTTCGTTCGGAGCTCTCCTGTCAGGTTGGCCATACTATATATTTCACCTCATACGGTAAACTTTTATTCGTTAACGTCCTATTCATGGTGGCATTTTCTAAATTTTACTGAAGTTCTTATTTTATATTTTACCCTGTTAATATAACTGAGCCAGTGTAAATTATTATTGTTATCATTATTATTATTATTGTTATTATTATTATTACTATTATTATTGTTGTTGTTTTTATAAAAAGTAGTGTCGTATTTCCTTCGATTGATTAGTATAAGGGTTCAAATGATACAAGAACCAACAACAATAATCTTTATTTGTACTCTTCTTGCCTTATTTGCAATTTGCAACATGAAATAAATAAAATTAGAGTAATGGCTGCCTGGAATGACCATAGGGGCTAGCGGAGCCAGGCAGCCCGCGTATTGAATACCTTTCAGCATTAGAAAGATTGAAAGTCTTGTCATTGATAATCTTACAGATGGGTCCCCTGGGGCTGTTACTGATTGCCATGGTTACAGTTCACTGTATGCATCTTTTGGTTTACTGCAGTCATGTCCTGTGTAGAAGGTAAGCTGGTCCACTATGTCGTTCTTTCTTCCATTGTCGTTCTTTGTTCCGTCGCCGTCCTCAGTACTCTTCCGTTGGTAATAGATTATACATTATACAATGGACGTGCAAACCTCCCGTTTTCATTGGTCCAGAGGAGTTTGCGATTAAAGTACAGACTTACGAATGACGTCTTGAACCGAAGAAAGTAAAAAAAATAACAATGTTAATCATAAAAATTACAATTTCCTCGATTGTGATTGGTTTAAAAAACTTCTATTTTCCACTAATTCACATGCCAAGTTGTTATCGGACAGTTTGTTATTGGACACTTTGTTATCGGACAGTTCAACTGATAAGCCAATCACATTCAAAGTTGTATTTTAAATCAACCAATCACATTCAAAGTTGTAGTTTAAACCAACCAATCACAACCTTGGTTTCAATCACCATTCATTTTGATTGTAGTCAATTTCGGAGCGACATTAAACAATTTACGCTTCCTTTGTCAGGCTTTTAATGCGAAATTTACCTCCCTTTCATAACTTGGCTCTTCTTCTCTTCTCGGAAATTGTAATTTTTATGATTAATTGGTAATAAGACTTCGTGTCGTCCAATTCGGTCTGTAATCATACTCGTGATAAACAAATCGGACTCCCGCTGCGCGGTCATCCGATTTTGTTATCACTCGTATGATTACAGACCGAATTGGACTCCACTCAGTCCTATTACCATTACATAAAACAAATAGATTCCGTTTGGCCGTACACTGTGTACTCTGATAACGCACGGAGGACGTCAGAACGGGGTGAACACATCCCCTCACGCCACTCGCCTGTGGCTCGTACTTCTTTGTTCTTACAACGTTTGACGTCATCCTCGCGTCATCATAGTACACACGCACGGTCAAATGGAATCCATTTGTTAAGTAAACACCCACGTTTACAAGTCAGCTGGAATATGTTCTTATAGACCGGGTGTTTAAACTGTTTGCTATTGTTCGGAATAGTACTTTAAGCCCATTATTTCAGTCGTGTCACAGAAACTACAAAATCATTCAAAATCTAGGGCGATATAATAACATTTTCCGCAGTTTATTTACGATGTTGAAAGTTCTACTTCTCCTGCAATGCTTAGGGCTATTTTTTGATCCAATGCCTGCTTTTTGAATTAACTTAATAGGTCTGATCTTACAATTAAGAATCTGTTTAATTTCAGGCTGAATGGGTTCTTATATAATGGGGGAATAATTTCCAAATTTCAGCCCGTAGGTTCTTATACGTGGTTGTGTACTGTATTTGAAACTGTGTATTCGGACGTGAGTTTATACATGGTGCATCGTTTCAGAATTTTTACATTTGAAAAAGTTCTCCTTTGACGGTCCCCTTTTTATTTTGATTTTCATTAATTGGAGTCGTCAGACTCAACAAGGACGCTACAACAGCTTTGCGCCAATTACTGTTGTTTTAGAGCGGTTTTAATTTGAGTGTCGAAAGTAATTATGGTTTTGCCTTGGTTTTGCATTTCTTCGCTCTGTGATTGGCCAGCAAAACTCGCGCCACTTTCTCAACCAATGAGAAACAAAACCAAAACCAATTGTGACTTGCACGCGCGTATTTTCCCGCGCTTTACGCCGGCTACATGTAATTGCTTCGTATTCTGATTGGCTGATTGCACTGCTAACTTCTGTTGTGACTGGTCAGAGTAATTACTTTGGTTTTGGTTTTGGTTTTACGACACTCATTTGAAAAGCGCTCTACCCTGAAACAGGGATAAGCTTACAGGGACCGAAAGAGAACAACTTCGATTCTCCGGGTCTTTTACCCATGTTTATTCAGTGCGACCTTTTGCTCCTCTTGTCTTTTTGTTTCATTTTAAAGAACTGGAGAAGTAGCTCTGGGTTATGGCGAAGTTGCAGAGGAGTGCATTAGGCGATATTACCCAAAGAGGGCTTACCTTGGAAGGTATGGCAACAACATTACCCTACATTTTTACGACAAATCGTTACCCTAAATTCAGGCAGTGCGATTGGCCGGGGTCAGTTCACATCTACACAGTGGCTCGCGGAGTTAGATTTCTTTTCAAGTCTTTTCAGATTGCCGATCTAGCGTAAAAATAAAAAAGTGGTACCGCGCTTCCAAGAACAGACACAGAGATGACATACTCGGATTCTTCCGACTTATATAATTGTCACAAAGTGAAGAAAGCTCCAGGTACTCTAGGAATATCAGAATAGTAATGTTTCTTTCTTGCCTTTAGGGTTATTGTCAACGTTTTTCTGTGTATGTCACAGCTTGGATTCTGCTGCGTGTATTTTGTATTTATCGCCAACAACCTTCAGCAGGTAAAGCCTGGTTTTGTTTCAGTCACTCCTTTATCATACTTCGAAATAAAGAACGTTCTCTCTTAGTTTAGTTTTCCCGGTTTTTTCCTCACCTTTTGTACTCAAGCCCTTTCGCTGTTTACCAACAGGATTTTTACTCTTTTCCGTAATTCAGCCTATGGCTGCCAAGGGTGTTTTAATAAACTATATCTATCTATCTATCTATCTATCTATCTATCTATCTATCTATCTATCTATCTATCTATCTATCTATCTATCTATCTATCTATCTATCTATCTATCTATCTATCTATCTATCTAGCGTTATATAGTTGCCAAATTTGCATTAAATAATTAAGCTACAGCTAACGACAAAGTTCTTGAAACACTTCCCGCTCTTCCGGTGTCCCCCAATGTTGGGTCACAGGATTTGGTAAGAGAATTGCGAAAAACAACACTGAGAGAAAACGGGGAGCCGCCGAAGGTAGAGAAAATCAGTTTGGTGTGCTGTCTCAAGTAATTTTGTCGCCGACTGTAGTTTATAAAGTGAAACATGTTCTCAAGGGCATAGTCAAGCGCAAAATGGCACGCTTGAGGTAAGAGAAAATTTTGAATTTACCACGCGCATAGACTCTACAGCAACCATCTCATCCCCATCGCTCGCATCCAACACCTCGTTCAGTCAATAATATGGGAAAGATTTATGTTGCTCCACACTCTAGATCTGAGGATTTGTTTCTCGATTGCTTGAAACAGCAGAGATAGTGCTGTTTAATTTCTTGAAATGTAACAAAAACTTAGATAAGATTATATACAGATCTGATGCTTCCACTCCTGTCCTCACACGTCATTGAGATCACGTGAGGAGGCCTTCCTCGTATACGTCTTGTGGTTTCTGGGGTCTCCTAGCCATCTTATCATAATAACATACTTTTTTCATTTTTATTATTTTACATGTAAACTGTGTATGATTTTCTCCTACTGATTGCAAAGTTAATTACATAAACAAAACTTCTGACTGCTCTGTGAACGCCAGATTTAATGTTATCGTCTTTTCTTAAGGTTTCTAACGCTCTTGACATTAAAACGTGGATGGCGATTCTGCTTCTTCCCATAATTCTCTTGTCCTTTATACGGGACCTTCGGACGCTGGTGCCGTTCTCCATTGCTGCAAACATCTGCTGTTGCATCTCGCTGGTGATCATCTTCCAGTACCTCGTAAGAAACATCAGTCACACTGACAAACTACCAGCGTTTGCTGGATGGTCAAACTTACCTGTGTTCTTTGGCATCACTTTGTATGCATTCGAGGGCATTGGAGTGGTACGTATGAGCCCCACAGCTGGACAAACCAGTATTACAACTTAGAATGACCTCAGTGAAGCACACCCCCATCTCTTCAAAATTTGTAAGCAGCACAAGAAAATTGAATCTTGCCGTAACTTGTAACACGCGTCCTGAAGTAGTTAAACGCGCTTTCTAGAAGAGTTATAAGCAGCGTCGACGACGGCAACGACTACGAAAAAATCTTTGCAAAATATAAGCTATCCTTATTGTAACTCTTTCGCTATAACCGTAAAAGCTCTAATTTCTCTCTAAAAGAGAAGAGGGGGGTTATTACAAAAAACGACTTCCAAAGGGGGGCTTATTAGAGAGGGGGGGGGTAATAGAGAAGGAGGGCTTAATAGAGCTTTTACGGTATGTCAAATTCGTACAACTGAAAAATGGGTTGAAATATTGAGAAACTAAATTTCCAGGAACAACGCTGAAAGTAAAGAAAAAGAAGGAAAAACTTCGCTTTTATGCTGTCACGTTCTCGACAAAACCTTGAATTTGCTCATTTCACGTTTTATTTTTCACGTTTCATTTTTGTTTTGCATTGTGGCATTATCGTCATTGTTGCTGTCGCCGTTTATTAAGCTCCCTACGCACTTGTACTGAGTTTCTTAAAACTATAAACTTTGGTTTGGGCTTTTGAAAAACAACTTGTCGTAAGAAAATCTCTCGACCGCATGTTATCATTTTCAATCTAACAAATGGCGATGTTTGTTGCGTTTATTCTTAATCATTACTTGTCTTTTCGTTTTGTTCATTTAAGGTTTTGCCTATTGAGAATAAGATGTCAAGTCCACAGGATTTCCGCTGGTTAATTAACATTGGTATGGGACTCGTCACAGTGTTGTTTGCTCTGCTTGGAATTCTGGGATACCTGTTTTGTCAGGACGAGTGTAAAGGCAGCATAACACTGAATTTGCCAAATGAAGGGTATGTAATCTCACTCGTCGACTCAGATTTGTGTGGGTGGTAAATACAAAGGAGTAAGTCTCGGTAGGAGCTGTCATAGCTCTGTTTTGATTGGGTCTTTGAACTGTGGGCGTGTGAAACCTCCCTTGAGAGGCGTTCTGTTAATAGATCTACTCGGGAAAGGGTTGACTCTAAGGCCAAGTATGGGAGAAAGAGGCTCCCCTTGATGCATGGGCTCCTGGTCTCGGCAATGTTGTAAATATACCTTATTAGTTTTTCATAAGCAAATAGATATGAACCCCTGTAGAAAAGGTTTGGTAGAAGGACATTGATAACGTTTGCTTTTGATTCTTTCTTTTTAACATTTTTAGAATTTATTCTGGAGTGAAGCTGTTGTTTTCCACCTGCATCTTCCTGACGTATTTTCTTCAATTTTACGTGCCAATGTTGATAATAGAGCCACCAATCCTGAAACATGTGCCCGAGGAATATCACCACCTGGCTGACTATGGAATCAGGACGGCAACCGTTATTTTCACCTGTAAGCAGCACACTGACCTGTCTCCCCTCCGCAGAGACTCAAAGGGGGCGTTAGTAGAATTCCCATGGCGATGCCAATGCAGGGGCGCGAAAGGATTTTGCGCCAGTACTCAGATCACTCCGAGATTTCCCTCTTTCCCTAGTCTCCTCTTGAGCTCTGCAGCGGAGAGAGGTTAACAAGACTATTTGTAATCAGTGATTAGCACGTCAGATTGTACTTACGGGAAATTATGCCAGGGAGTCGGGGAGGGGTGGGGAGCAGGGGGTGGTTGAGTGTGTTCAAATCTTGTCGAACGTTCAAGTGTGGAGTGCTAGGCCAACAAGTTGATCTTATAGTGTCCTTCTTCGTGCTAAGAGGTTAAATTGACACGGCTGGAGGCCGAAATTCTAAAGTGAGACCAACTATGCCTCCATTTTTGAGTCCGTACAGGGTGTCTCAAGGATGAAATCCTGGAGTGTGACAGTGACATACCATCCGTACATGCGTTACAGCAACCCCTTTCCCAGGGTACTCTCTCTTTCTCCCTCGAGAAAGTACCCTGGTTGCGGCTGGTCACGTGTCCATGTGTACAAATCAAATCCGCACAGAGGGCGGGTCCTCGACTTAGTGGAGACAAACTTTAACTTTCCTGTCCCTCCTTCAATCATTTTTCTGGAATCTTCAAAAATCTAGCAGACACGTGACCAGCAACCAGGGTACTTTCTTGAGCGAGGAAGAGAGAGGACCCTGGGAACGAGGTTGGTGTTACAGTGGGTGGTTCTGACTTCCGAGTCTGTTAATGAAATCCCATCGGTGCTTCCTATATCTTAATTTCAGGTATAATGGCAGTCAGTATACCTCAGCTGGACAACTTCATTTCCCTGGTCGGCTCCATCAGCTGCACAGCGCTCGCCATTATCTTCCCGATCTTTATTCATATCTTCACCCTGACAACAGAGGGCAATGGGCATGTCCCTGTCCTTACTTTCTTTAAGGACGCTGCCATCATGCTCATGGGCGTACTCATGTTCATGTTTGGCACCTACACCTCAGTGGCGCGGATTATTGAACGATACGAGACAGGAGAAAACTAATTGTAGCGTCGATGTTGAAGGCAGAGCCGAAGAATTGGTACAAAAAGCAGAGAGGTGTGATGGCTATCGGACTATAAATGGGTCCAAGAATAGGAAGAAAGTTCTTGTCGTTCCACAGACAATCTTCGGACGTTCTTTTGGTTATGGATCAAACCCGAAATGAACATGCTTTTCGTTTTCAACTACAAGATTGTGAGGTAATAAGTGACTACCACGTGAAGTGAATGAATTTATATTAGCAGAGAACAACGAAATAAAATATCGAATTAAGTTCTCTCGTGTTGACTCGTTAAAAGACTAGGAAAGTTTCATATCACATACCCTGGATCCCAGAGGTTTTTTAGTTTATTTTTATTTTTTATTTCTTGTTTATTAGAGATGCAGTCTTCTCGTCCACCGTATCACGCGTTCAGTTAGCGGGTCAGCTGTTGCTGGCGAAAGAAAAATAAAACCACTGGCACCCTGGGTACATATCACACATCTTGGTCATTCAACTATAAAAAAGGGCAAATACTACAATACTTGAAGGCAGGGTTATCTAAAGCCAGGGTCAGAAGAGGATGAGAGTTGACGAGAGGTCGGACCCTCGCTCTCGTTGACCTGAAACTCTCACGCATGCGCTCTAGGTGACTCTCATCGACTCTAACGGCGCTCTCATCGACTTTGAACCTGTTGCACAAGAGTTTGCCTTAGACGTGCAATGGGTAAACCAACATGGCTCCCTTCTTCAGATCAGAATAAATACCCGCATTAGATCTGGGAACACAAACCTCTACTTTCCATTTCATTGTGAGTTCCACGGGAGTTTCAGAAACTACAGACCACCACTGAAGTAAATAACACCTCAATTTAATCAATTTGTTGTTGAATTATTCTTTTTAAAAAAACATCTAGTTGTAAAATTTCAATTTTCTTATTTAGACGTAGCCTTTAGTTTTTTCGCTAGTGCGTTGTTCTCATCTTTCATCTGTTTGAAGTCCGCTGCGATTCGCTCCAAGTTTGTCGCCGTGTTCTTTTGACTCTCCATGTCAATCTGGAAAAACAAAAACGCGACTGTTGCTAAAGAACGTAAGCAGTAGTTTAAAGGTTGCTTGCAACAGCCTACTACACTGAATTAGCAGAAATCTACTTGTGTACTATCACGAATGCCGTTCTATAATAGGCCATTTCCGAATTACCTTTGGCCTCTTTCTCAAAGCGAGTCCTGGTGCTCATCTTTTCATATGAAAATTAGTTTCCATTCACATGCAAATTTAACTCATATTCATATGAATGGAAACTAATTTTCATATGAAATTTCAAATGAAAAGATGAGCACCAGGACTCGCTTTGAAAATGAGGCCAAAGGTAACTCGGAAATGGCCTATTGGCTACGATACTCGCTATCTATTCTGTGATAGATAGTGAGTAGCGGCGTTTTCGAAGTGTCTGCGAGGAGGATTTAGATAATTTACTTATTTAGTTTTGAACAACTAGTAGATTTATAGTAAAACAATTAGATTATTCGCTCTCGATTTCTATGCGTGGTAGCTGATAAACAGCAATAGACGAGCGAAGACTTGGGTCAATCAGACGTTGCATCTAAAGCTAAGACTCCTGGTAGACTGTGAGAAGCCGTACCTCTTTCCTCAGATCACTCGCGCGAACGGACGTTTAAATAAATTATGGACGCGAAATTTAAGGTGTGCTTCAGAACTCAACAGAAGTAAGAGGCTGCTAGGCTCCTAGACTTAAAAAAAAAATTTTTTTATACCCTCTTATATCACCTAATATTGTAACAGGGACTTTTGGGGGAATTTACTTCCGTGACTGAGCGAGAGGTGCCTGTCACTTTCCAGGAACTTTTTACATCAAGTGGACCGCAGCGTCGTACAGGAACATGGCGTTTATTGTAGATCTTGACTCATTTCGTTACAGGCAGAACTCAAAGCTCTTACTGACAGGAGAAATGTCATATACAATTCCGTCCAATAATATTCGAACAGCTTATTCACTTACATAAGCTTAGCGAATAGAAGAAATTCTCACTATTCACACCTTTACCATCTAAAGTTCATTTCACATTCCAAAGGCGTTTTTCCAAAGGCAGGTGAAAAACACCTAAATGAATCGCTTTCCGACCAGAAAGACTCGGTTGATGTTTGCTAGCTTAACTTAAATCTTAATTAATAAATTCAAGACGGCAATCAAGACTTATCTTTTTTTAGACAAGCCTTTTTATAGTGTTAAATTTGATGTTTTTTTATATATATATCTTTTTTTTTATTTGTATTTATATATTTAAATTTACATTACATTTGTATTTTTATATATATTGTATTTAGATCATATTGTAATGCGCAATTGAAAATTTTTATTGATAATTGCGCAATAGAAATTAATAAAAATTATTATTATTATTATTATTGTTATTATTATTATTATTATTTTATTATTATTATTATTATTATTATTTACTGAAAAACGTCCCGTAACAATATTACCTTCACATGCACAACTGGTGTTAAGTTAGGGAATTTGATATATCAAAGCAAACTTCAAATAAAACATTTGACTTTCGACGGATTTGCACAGAGTTATGAAGCGGCACTAACTCGCAGCGTTAAAGCTGCTCTGTAAACCAAGTTACCCAGTTAAATCGTGTAATTCTATTGTAATTAAGTTCCGTCACCGTTAATAAAGAGATCGTTCTCGCGTTAAGTGAGTTTGCACGTTTTACCAATGACGCATTCTTCACAATGTTTAGTGACTTCTCATTCTCCGACAATGCATCCTACCTGCATCCTCCAGATCTCTTATTTCCCTCAGGATCAGGCCTGTCTCCTCCACTGAATTAATCAGCTCTTTACAGTTCTGAAACAGAACAAGTTTTTCAACAACCAATAGTTTAATTTTTAAACGACTGAACCAACGACAAAGGTAACTGAGGGCGGGTGGGTATTTACGTAACCTCCAGCAGCAAATTACCGAAATATTCACCTCAATTTACGGCCACAAACTGGATGAACTCCAGTCAAATGTAGAAAACAGTTGTTCTGTCTTTATCGCAACCCATTTTGATCCTAAAGATCGTTTATCGTTGATTACTGTTTTCAACGGAAAAGACTGGGATCGAGCGTGCCGCGCGAGGAATTATGGGATTGTTTTGGGGGACGCGATTTTTTCTTTGCAATACGAGTCCCCGCAAACAATCCCACAATCGCTTGCGCGGACACTAGGTCCCAGTATTTTGAAAGGTGAGCTGTACAAAACAATTATCGTCAGTATTTATCATTACTAGTCATTCGCCACTTCCACATCTCCCATGGTACACTTTGTTTGCCCCCAAAAATTTTGCATAACCATTGTTTTCAATTTCTCTTGGGACTTACAATGGTCCCGAGAGAAATTGAAAACAATGCTTATGCAAAATTTGGGGGGGGGGGGGGCAAACAAAGTGTATTATGGGAGATGTGGAAATGGCGAATGGCTGCAACAGTACCTCGTGAAGGCTGGCCAGGTATTTGTAGGCTTTGCGGCAAGACTCGTCCTTCTTTGCATCCTGCAAAAGGAAAGAAACACCGCGTATGAAGACTATTACAGAATAATATTCACGAAATCGAGTGTTTATGTGAGTTTCTAAATGACCAAGTATCATGAAAAGCATACAACCCTAAAATAAGCTCGTCTGTGACAGCAAATGTTCGATCCAGTTTTCCTGATAACTGGTTGATTTCCTTTTGCACATCTTTGGTGTCTATCAATATCTGCAACATCGTTTCTTTTTTTGTAACTGTTATTGTCATCAAAAACATTGACTTGACATTGACATTAAAAGATGGCTAGAATACTGATGCCGGTTCCCTGCTAGTAGACGCTTCTTTTTCTTGTATTCTCGCGCACGCTCAATACAAGACTTCTGCTAGCAGGGAATGATGCAGGCTCCACCAGACTGCAAGCAGTCAACCTTTTTCCTCAGATCACTCGTGCGAACGGAGGGAAAAATTGGCGGCAAAATCGTGCCTGCCTCCCCCAGTGGGCGCTAAGGAACTTGGGAGATGAAAGTGACTGCTCTCAGGCTAACTTCACCAGCCCATGTCCCATGGAGCTGCACTGGCATTTGCAATGGGAATACATAGACATAGAAGTTTCCATGGTGGCCACAACAAAAGAACTGGGAGCAACAGGCCGGAGACATATCATTCACACAGGGGTGGCGCACAGTGAGCATCAGAGGAGGGGACTGACTGAAAGACTCCTGTCATTAAGGGGAGCAACCGACATGGTGGTGAGAGCACTCGCCTTCCACCAATGTGGCCTGGGTTCGATTCCCGGACTCGGCGTCATAAGAGGGCTGAGTTTGTTGGTTCTCTACTCTGCTGCGAGAGGTTTTTCTCCGGGTACTCCGGTTTTCCCCTCTCCCCAAAAACCAACATTTGATTTTTATTATTAAGGAAAGAGACACAACAGGCTGCTAGCGCGAGAAAAGAGAGGAAACAGGTTGCCAGTGTATCTCCAACCTCTTTAGAGTTCAGGTGCCCCGTCTGTCTACGAACTTGCCTTTCGAGTATCGAACCCAGAGTCATCAAAGAACTCATAATTCATTGAACGCTAGTAGTAAAAGTAGACGCATAATCCATGCTGGCTTGTGTACACAAAATTCAAGGAGTATTCAAGGACCAAAACTGAGTTTTCAAGGAGTGGTTATAGCAAGTTTACTTTGTCTTGAAATGTTTTCATTGGTCAATAGCAACTTTGAAAAAGCTCCCCCAGATTTAAAAAAAAATGCATTTTTGAGAAACACAACCACAAATGGAACACAAATTTACTGACTCTGATGTAATAAGTATATTATTTCTCATCCGAACAAAAAGAGCTTTCATTATTTTTTTCAAACACTTTCAGCAGACAGTCTTCTTTTCAAGGGCTTTTCAAGCGCCCTTGAAATCCAAAATTAAATTCCAAGGCTTTTCAAGGGCTTCAAGGAGTAGCACGAACTCAGTGGTCATCTTACTCGATCTTGAGGATTGTTAACGACGAGGAGGCTCCTTACCTTGTTGATTTCCTCCTTCTGTTTCTTGATATTTCCTACAATTTCCAGTATTCGCCGGGTGTACGCTGACCTGTTCACGTCTTTGCTCATGGTTTCATACTCAGTTACCTGAAAGCAAAGGAAAGCGAATGGAACAGGCGCACTACACGACGAAATTCCTATATCTTAATAGATGTTTTGGCGTGTAGTATCGCGGACTCTTAAGAGTTGTGCTGTATTTTGACGAGCCCGTAGGGCGCATCTAATAAGAGATTTATTATCCAAATTGTATTGCAATCCAAGAATTTATAGAAAGAAAATCTTTTCCCGGGAAAGTGTGACAGGTTTTGCGTGACGCGCGCGAGGTTTTCTACAGTACAAATATCCAAATGTACAATATCGCGGAATATTTGTACTAATCTCATGCGTTTTCTGTACAATAACTAACAGAGTTGGATAACAAAGATCTTTATTATCCGTTTCAGAGGTGAGACCGAGAGGAGCAACACCCGTTTTTCGAAACCAACGAGGACCGCATGGGTTGTATGTCTTGTTAATGTTTGCATGTTTTCGTGCACTCGACGCGAGTTGTATGCACGTTTCCCCGCGAGTTGCACAGGTTTCTCGTGTTAGGCACCAGTTGCACATTTCCCGGCCCGCTGTTAGCAACGTTCGAAAGTTTTCCCGCCCTTGGCAACCATGTTTCCGCGCGTCTCACCGCTTGGAAACTTTCTCACGCCTGGCACAAGTTGCATGTTTTCACGCCCCTGGCACCCTACGTTTGATACTGATTTGCTATTTCGCTGCTACTTCTGGTTGTGGGGTACTGTGTGTGTTTGTTGAGTTTGAATAGGCCTTAATTGCCTTGGTTTGGGCGTTAGAATTTCCCACAGTCTACATATCTCACAGATCAGAGCTACCAGTTAGTGGACCGAACATTACCAGTTGCTTATAACATCTTCCTTCCCTCGGGCTTCTTCTGCAACTTCTTTCATTTTTTCTCGAAGAGACTTTATCTCCTCCAATTGCTTTTGAGCCTCGGACTGAAAACAAACAAAGAGAGCAAAATTTAAGACCACCCTTCAACAATGCGATGAAAACAAGGCAGAGGTCCTTTTCTGTGTGTCCATTACACTAGCCTCCCAAGTAATCGTTTTTAGGGGAGTCGTATTTCACCTGATCCCCGCTAAAAACGACTGTGCGGGAGGCTGCCATTACAGTTAAGATGTGCCTGGCAGTTTGTCTGACAGAAAGTAGGACCACCACAACCAAACAAGGCCTTAAGCACCGCCATTTTCAATTTCGGCAAATGTGCTCAAAACACTGCGTTTACAGGATAGCACCGATAGCAAATATTACCCGTGCGAATTTGGGAGGCGCACTGAAACCTACAGAGGGTTGTAGAAAGTTGTTAATATGACTAAATAAGTCAACACACATTCCGTGGTCTGCAAAATGACCCGGAAAAATACGGACGAGTTCAGCTGGAAAAAGTTGAAAGTTGGTTATAACACACCAGTTGCAACTGTCGCCGTGTAGTTTAACCAGCGAAACCTTTAGACACTATCTCCAATGTGGAGGGTTGGATTATTTCAAAATGAGACTGATACAGGGACTGTTGGTCATCGGATAGTGACCGATACATAAACGACCACTGTAATGCGACTACAGAAAGGTTGCATTTTCGCATTGATCTGTCATACGCATGCGCTAGGTCTTCGAACGAAAGGTCTGGGGGGTGTGCGGGGAAAGTGGGACTGGAGAGAGAGTAAACGGAGAGTGGGACTGGGAAGAGACACTAAAATTCACACACCTTGACTTAGGGTGTGAGGTTCGCGCGCATCATACGTGGGCAGGATTCACGTTTTCTATTCGGCACTTCGCGCCTTTCGAGCTAACACGAGTAAAAATCACGAGAGAAAAAACGACTGTTTTACAGTCTATACCGACTGCGCTTCATATTTGGTTTAATTCAAAACAACGGATAATTAAAACTATACCAACCACTCTGTTGGCATTGAGTTGCTTCAGTTCTCTGTACTGTTCAATTAATGGTGCTCTGTGTTTTTCCCATTGCTGAGCCAAGCTAAGAAGTCGCTGAGCACTACCATCAACAACACCCTGGAATACGAAAATCAGAAAACAAATAGTTAGAGAACAGGGCTGAGTTTCTTAAAGACTTTCGTCCTGAAGTTTTAACTCGAACGTTTCTTCACCTCGACCACACACATTTTGCTTAAATGTGCTATGTCACGAGTTTTCAACATTACTTTGAAAACTGAGCTGAAGAAGATATTGGAAGCAAAGAAAACCCAAGATAATGGTTCAATTTTGTTTAAAATTATTTTACCAATTTAGCAAAACTATAAATGAGCCTCTTTGGCTTCGGATGGCAAGGATTGAAATGGATGGTAGCTTGAAAAATTGGGCCAACGTTTTCAAGTTCTCCCCTTGTGCTGTGGGAAAAATTAGCCAAACACAGATTACGGTTCGTTTCCCCTTTGAAAAAATAGCTTGATATATTTCTTTGGGTGTTCTGGGGCAATTTTGATTCTGAGCAACGATACTTGAGGATTTGACAGCCAAAACATAAAAATAGATACCCAAAGGGTACATGAGTGGGACACACTGACCACAATACACTGCAAACTTAGCAACTCATTAGCATTAACAGACTAACAACCCGATGACATTAGTGTGGGATGCAACCACCTAACTTAATTTCCATGGGCTGTATTGGTTAAACTCCCATCCAGGAATCTTCTACTCGTAGAAAAAGACTCATAATGCCCTACCTAGACTACAGCGTAACATCAGAAAAACAAACCAACCCATTTTCGGATTGGGCATTTCAGTCAAGTCATACCTGCAGTTTAGCGATGTTGTTCTCCGCATCAGGTAGCAGGTCGATCGTCCTTTTCTTGACTTTGTAAACCTCTTCCTGCTCGGCATTCTTGGATTTCTGGCTGGAAATTTGTTCATTTGTCTATACAACAAAAATACGCGGTTGACAATAAACATATCAGCAGAGCGTGATAGGAACACATGGTAAAGAAGACCCCCGCTATCTCGAATCCGGTTATTTTCGGATCCCCCCTTATCTCGAACTGAAAGTATAAACTAGTTTCCCATGGTTGATTTCTCACTTTTTTATTATTGCCTATCTCTAACTCCAGTTATTTCGAACAGTTTTCGGCTTCCCTTGCGTGTTTGAGATAGCGGGAGTGCACGGTAGCTTCGTGTTCCATTGTCTATCCATTGAGGACGACTCGGAGAACTGACAATGTTCTTATTCCGAACCAAACGCATCCCCGGCAAGCACAGGTTCTGACTTCCCTGTTTCAAAGCGGAAAAGCATTCAAGGAGCACTTAACGCAACACGTATACATGGCTCTTTGGGTAACAACATGAACATAAAAGAAGAAAAAATAGATAAAAATAATCGTGAGGAAGAAAGCCCTCAAAAGTTACCGCGTTTCTTACTTCCTACAGTTTGCCCTTTGATCGATTGTAAACTGTATGTATTTCAAATCATCTGGATACAGAGAACTGTAAAAGATAAGCAGGCCTTGAACTTTTTGTGTGCATTGACCCCCTATTTCAAGAATTTACTTTCCCTGCTTGACAGCAACAAAGTGAGTGTAATAGAACTTACTCTTTTTCATTCAGTGATCTAGTTTAGTGTATCATTTTGAATAAGCCTTAAAAGTCAATCGATTCATTCCCACTCAACTGAGTAAAAACCAACAGACCTGCTGTATTCCGGCCTGTGATTTCTTAATTTCTACTTCATTGTGTTCGATGGATGCATTCAGTTCACTGAGTTTAGACTGCAAAGCCTCCACTTCCTCTTCTCTCTTCTTCCTCATTTCCTGTGGATGTAATTTTAAAGGACATGTTAGTGATCACAGGAAAACTGGAAAGTGGAACGATTTTTGCATATTATCGCTGAAATTTCGACATTATGTGGTTCAATTGGTTGCTTTTTACCGGCTGTGTACGCTTTGTTGGTTGGGGTGGCGCGAAATGTTGGATGAAAATGTTTGATCATGATCAAAAATGGAAAACCATTTCAAAGATAAGTTGAGAGAGGTGGCTAAACGGTCAAATATGCTCTTCCAAAACGATGTAGGATGAAAATGCTTGATAGTTTAGCATGCAGGGGCTTAACTGTTTGACCTTAAAAAATAGTAAAGAAAAAGACCACTCTATTTAACATGTAAAACGTGCAGTCTTCCGTTACAGCTACAGTGGCATAGCCCACAGTCAAAGTAACCCTAACTAAACCAAGAAACTATTAAATTGAGCCACCAAACATATCACAACCTCAGCTCCAAACAGCTACATTCAGACACTCAAACCCCTCTTCCGGTATCATCGCCCCACCCATTTCTCACCTCCTCTGTATCAACTTTGGGTGGTCCTTCCTCACTTAGCCCTGCCATGGCTGCTGTCTTCTCTTCATCCTGAGAAACAAAACACAGGCTAAAACATGGGTATTTTAAGGAATTTGAAGCATTTAGTGTAAGTTTTACATCGAGTTTTGAATGTAAAAAGGCTTATGCATGCTTTGGGTCAGTTTTGTAAAACGTAATATAGTGTGTTCTGAAGCTAAACTTGTCGAGAGAGTGATTTGCCAAACCTTCATAAGTTCTATTCTTAATTGACCTCATTTTACCTTGTGTCACTAGCCTGTTGGTAACCTGATGGTTGAGTGTCGACAAACTGCTGGCCATCAGTTGGCCAACAGTCTGCAGAGTGGAGCTGTTCTTCATACTTACCAATAAATTTATTGAATGAAATAAATGTGAATGATCATCGCAGTTATGAACACTTCTTAAACAGTAATGAAAATAAAGCCTGCAAAAAATCCAGGCTTGTACAGCAGTCGAACCCATGACCTCTACGATACTGGTGCAGTGCTCTACCAACTGAGCTAACAAGCCAACTTTGAGCTCGTCATTTTGTTGGTTCGTAATATACCCGTGAGTGATGAATATGTGGGAATGAACATATGAAAATCATGTATTTGAAACTGCAGATTAAAGAATGCATATGTGAACGATCATCACAGTTATGAACACTACTTCACAGGTATATTATGAGCCAACAAAACGACTAGCTCCCAGCTGGCTTGTTAGCTCAGTTGGTAAAGCACTGCACCAGGATCACAGAGGTCATGGTTTCGAATCCCGTACAAGCCTGAATTTTTTCAGGCTTTATTTTCACTACTGCTTAAGCAGTGTTCATAACTGCGAAGATCACTCACATATTCATCCTTTAATCCACAGTTCAAATATATGATTTTCATATGTTCATTCTCAAATAAATTTATTGCAATAAAATTTTACTATCACCACTGCCTCCAAGCCTTAAACAGCCAGTGCTTCTTACCTGCGCAAACTGAAGTTGTTCTGTTCGAGTAAACCGAGATCCTTTGGAGGGTGCACCAGTTCCTGAAGCCCTGTCTACAAAAGAAACAAATGTTAAATAATATATGTGGAACTATCGTACGTACACTCATATGAATGCTTCATTACAAGATATTGCACAATGTTTCACACTGGAAAGAGTTTAACACCAGTCAAACACTCATGTTAAGTTCCTTTCATTCAGAACAACATACTCTTACATTGTTATACCACATCGACAATGAGCACTGTATCAAATGTTCCTTTCATCTCACAGGAACATTATGTCCCTTGCAAATCACTTTGCCACCAGTTCAGATTAAGTGTAGAAGTGTACAAGCATGGCCCCTTAAAGGGGCAGTGTCATGAGGATTTTGCTGTTTTAGGTCAATTATGTGCTAAAAGCACTTTGAGGCTTTATTCTTAAACAAAATGCTTCTGTAAAGCTACGATGAAGATATCAAATGAATTTTATCAGAGAGGGCTAACCATAATAAATTTCTTGAGGATTTTTTGAAGACGTGGCATCAAAACATGAAAAGGCCATCTTTTTCAAGTTTCAATCCATTTCCAACCTTGCCATCTGTAGCAACAGGCGACAGGAAACAGTTCCAGTACCTTCAAATAGTCTTTAATAACAAACTAGACCATTATTTTTGGAATTCAATTGATGCGAAGACACCTTCTAGCTTTTATAAAGTTGCCAAATAGCGTGACACTGCCCCTTTAAATGTCCAGCTTATTAAAAGCAGGTTTCATGCCACAGAGACCTTAATGTCTAGACAGCTGAGCAGAGCCTAAGGAGGGAGGTCGAAATAAAGACTTCCCTACATCCCAAGATATACTTTATTTAAACTTGAATTTTAGAGTAGCTATTACATGATACCACCCACATCTGCTCAGATATAATGAACTACATCAACAAGCTCAGTCCACCTGTCAACATTATGCCTGCACTTGTTCATTTTTCTTGGCCCACTGGAGTACCACGAAAATGATTCAAAACATATTTCTTAATTCCAACAAGGTGGAAATTTTAATTTTAACTGTAGAACCAATACGTGAACAATGAACAGCAAAGAGACTGGGTAAAGTACAGAGACTAAACCCTCTCTTGTGCAAGGAAAAGAAAGACAGGAATCATATGACAGCCTACCAGAAAGAGAAGATACAATATCATTGAGGTCAGCATTTGCAGTAGCATTCAAGTTTGCTCTCTGTAGTTCACTTTGCAAGTGCTGCTTGATTTTCTTTTCCAATCGTTTCTTCTTTTGAGCTAGGTACTCCTGGTGAGTTTTAATAACAATCAACAATGGTAATGAAATTATTGTTCATAATTTATTAAAATCAGTTAAGGTTTTCATGAGAAGCGACTACACTAATTCATCCCAATGGTCACCACCCGGTTGGCTCATTAGGTAAGGCAATCGCCTGCTGAGCAGGTTGTGGGTTCAATGCTGGCGATGTGCTGCTTAACATCTGCTTCAGTTCAGATGGTCACATCATTGGGCAGGGACGTTAAGCCATTGGCCTTGTCTTCTTCACTTCCACATGTAAAACTGGAAGGGACGTAAAAGAACCCACACACTGATAAAAAAGAGTAGGGAATGTGGTACACACAGCTCAGGGTTGGGTGTAGGCTGGACAATGGGCTGACCACATGTCCCCTAGCCCCCTTTGCAGCTGTTGTTTGTGTTGGTCCTATCCTCCCTTCCTGTAGCCTCCTTCACAGTTGTTGTTTGTGTCGGTCCTATTCTCCCTCCCCACCAACGTCTGCTGAACCGAGCCGAGCATTCCATTCCCATTGTGTCTGAGTATCCAATCAGGAGGGAGAATAGAATGGACACAAACAACGGCTGCAAAGAGGCCATGAGAACTTAGCTACCGAAATTTAAAAGCCGCAATGTGATTGGTCAGTTCCTGGAATGGAATGTTTGGCTCGGTTCAGCAGACGTTGGTGGGGAGGGAGAATAGGACCGACACAAACAACGGCTGCGAAGGAGGCTATGTGTCCCCAAGAACATCGGTTGGTTATAGAAACCTCTTACCAGGTCCTATGCACCACTCGACATGAATAATGACTTATCAATGACCGCACAAACAAGGATGATTTAAACAATGCACTTACTTCTTTAGAGAGTCGTGAGGCTAATCCACTCTGATTCCATTCATTTTCCCATTCGTTAGCCAAAGTGACAGCTAAAGCATTTTCCTCCAGCACTGAAGGAGCTATGTCCTGACGGCAGGGTGGTTGATTTGTGATGAATGGTAAAGAATTGCTGTAATAGACCTTTACCTCTAAAAATGAGAGAAGGAAATGGTTTACACTCAATTCACAAGATTCCGTAAGTTACATTATAAAGCAACCTAACTACCTTTTATTAAAGGTCTATATGTTACAGGTTAAATTTGATTTCAGGTTATTTTTGATTGAACCTAGGTCTAACCCTTCATTAAACTTAGAAAAGTGCTCAGACAACATTGTGGTAATGTTGACATCCAGCTAGTTTTTCCAGCATGAAAGATTTTGTACCGCAGGGTCTCTGTTTGCATGTTGTTTATAAATTTCTTTGTGCTGGCTGTAATGTTAGTTACATTGGCGAAAGTGCTTGCCACATGTCTACTCGCTTTCGTGAGCACCTTGTGTCTGACAAGGCTTCTAATGTTTGCAAGCATTCAGTGTCATCTCAGGCTTGTCGAGACTCCTGTTTTATGGACTGTTTCACTGTTCTAGACTCTAAGTTTCAAGTTAAAGTTAAAGAGGTATTACACATTAAATGGGAGAAGCCTGTTTTAAACCAACAGTTCCAACATGTTGGGTTAACCCTTTAATAAGTTTTGTAATCAAATACCTCATGTTTTATACTTGTTTTCATTACCATTCAAAGAATAGTTAATCGTTGGAATATGAAACTCTGTTCAGTTAAAATTGTAATGAACACTTGCAATATTATTGAAGATGACATAAGTATGTCGAAACATGTTTTGCTTTAAACTTATGTGTTGTTTTATTTTTTCAAACAAAGGAATTTCATTTTGACCTTAAGTTTAAATAAAGAATAACCTGAAATCAAATTTAATAATAAATTTGCAAATCATCATTTCTTAGCAGATTTATTATTATTTTATTAAATATCACTTTGATGTATTTGGTACAGGTTAAATTTGATTTCAGGTTATTATTTATTTAAACTTAAGGTCAAAATGAAATTTACTGAATCAGTAAATTTGTGAACAAAGCTCTTACAAAAGTTAAAAAGACGTTCTCTGGTTAAAAGTTTTAAAACACAAGCTTTCGATTGCCAGTCTGCAATCTTTAAAAGTGAAGTGTAAAAAGCAGAGGAAAAAATATATATGTACAAAAAGGTGAGAAAATAAGGGACGAATATAAAAAATACAATAATACAAAAAGAAATATTTGTGTAACAATAAAATGCTAATAACATGAAAAAGATCACAATAAGATTGAGTATTGTCTTGGCAACTGCTTAGAATTATTGTCTGCCTGGCTAGTAATTGCAGTGTGCCAGGATTCCAGCATTTTTCTTACGCGTGAATTGCCTCTGTTGATGACGCGTGCATTTTCAAAATCAATAGTGTGGCCTTCAAGCCACGCATGGCTGGCAATATTGGAGACACTTTTAAAAACTTTGGTGTTTCGTATGTGTTTGTTTTTTCTAGTGTGTAAACAGCTACCCGTTTCTCCGAAAAACGCTGGAATCCTTGAAATTTTAAAATTTGAAAATGTTGTTAGATTCAAAATCTGCTCACTGGCATTTAAAATATATAACAATCCATCAACTGTTCCAGCAATTTTCCATAATTTCTTAATACCTACAACAAATGTCCACTCCTATAACACCAGAAATTCTGCCAGGCTCAATTTTCACCGACCACAAGTTAGAACTAACATAGGCAAATTTACTTTTAAGTACTCTGCTTCTGTTTTATGGGAAACTGTTCCCTTGCCATTGAAAAAAACAAAAACATTTAACAGGCTTAAGAAACTTTATAGGGCTCACCTGATCTCTTGTCAATCAAATAATACATAATCTGTTTAGTGATCAAATATATAGTATGTAATTATCCATATGTAAGTAATTATAATAATAATAGAGTTAATAATAATAATAATAATTGTCCGCTTATATTTTGATCTTGTTATCGCTGCTGCTGTTGTTGCTGCTGATGATGTGTTATTCTTTTCCATTCCTTTGTTTCTGTTTTTTTTTGCTTGCTGTTGTTGTTGTTGGTTGTTTGTTTGTATGTGTTTTTTTTCTGTCTTTTTTGTTCTTTTTTGCTTTATAATTTGTTTTTCTTTTATTAAGCTTGTCCTGTATAGATTCCTTGCTTGGTTCAGTATATCTCTAACATACCTTAAATCATATACATGTAATTCCCTCTTGTACAACAATCCTAAGCTCTACAAACATCTCCTATATCCCAATAAAGCTCAGTGCCATTTCTTTGTTTATCCAAAAGTAGGTGGTGGTCAACTAGAAAGCCTTTGCTACTTTGACCTCCACACACATATTGTAATTTGTACTGTATTTATTTTATCTTGTAATCATCTGTTGTAATTATACTTTTCTTTCTATGTTAATTCTATGTAAATAGTGTGAAATAAATGAACCAATGAACCAATGAACACAAATATTTCTTTTTGTATTATTGTATTTATTTATATTCGTTCGTTATTTTCTCACCTTTTTGTACATATATATTTTTACCTCCGCTTTTTACACTTGACTTTTAAAGATTGCAGACTGGCAATCGAAAGCTCGTGTTTTAAAACTTTTAACCAGAGAACGTCTTTTTAACTTTTCAATTATGCCTGGTTACTCATCGATCTTTAAAGCTCTTACAGTTGCACTAAATTTAAACTAAAACAAGAAATTCTTCAAGAATTTGAAAGCAACCTTGTTACTAGAACTGGTTTTACTAGAAGTGGCTCGTTGTTGAGTGACAGCCGCTTTAAATAAAAGGGTATTACTAGAAGCAGCTCGTCGCTAAGCGATGGCCGCTTAAAAAAAGTGTATTACAAAACACCAAATGACTAATCCTCTGATTTGTTTCAAAGAAAGTGAAGAATTTGGTATAAAATGGTGTCTTAGATCCGTTTAACTGGTTTCTCGACAATAACCAACATCTCCACTACTGCAAAGCTACACTAGCTCCAACTACAAACAACACCATGAGGAATCAAAACAACTTCCTTGTTGATTTCATTCAGTATTGCACCATCATCGCAGTAACTTGAACCCAGACTACTACTCGATCAACACTTGTTTATCATCAAAAGAAACTCCCAAATAAATTTGTTTCCTTTAATGTAAGATGTACATTGGAGGAATTCAATTCAGACTAAACATTTCTCTTAAAATGGCTTTCGCGATTTCTGACTCTTAAATAAACATTTTTGTTCAAGAGCCTTTCAATTTGTGTGCATTATTCGGCAGTGAACTGAATTCTTACATGTCACAGCACATCGCATCATATTCTATATGACCCGAGAAATCTTCCAGTTAAGGTTGGAAAAACACCAAATGACCGCCACTCCGGTTCAACTAAAGCAAAGAACTTGCCTGTTCTTAACTGTGGTTCAGAAATGATACACTCTCAAAGGAAGTTAGTTTGCTATGCCTCAAAGGAATTCGTTTGCTATGAGATGTTAAATCTGTTAAAATTCTCCCTAAAAATATCTCATCTCTAAATGGCGCTATCGATGAGCACCCTCACATTGTTTCCTAATGGCCGCAGGTTCTAACCCTACCAAAGCCAAGAACTATCTCTATTCCTTTCTTTAGTTATTGCCAGTTATTTATTTGGCCGGGCAGGTACTGGAAGTCTGGGGCAAGTGACGGACACCACGACGAAAAACCACAAAAAAAATGGGTATTACTAGAAGCGGCTCATTGCTAAGCAACGGCCGCTTAAATGTCTTTTTGATATAAGATTACTGATAGAACTAAGAATAGAAATATCAGTCAATACTAGTGTAATATTATACTACTACCTGAAAAATTTCTGCAGTTTGATTGGCTGAGGGCAGACTGAGGTATTTCACAAAATCACAACTCTGCACAAGTTAAACAAATGGCAGAAAGTTTCCAGATAATTTTTCAAATTCAAGATACTCAAGAACTCGAAGAAAATTCAGAAAACCAATTTACAAATACAAAGTACATTGACTTGGCTAGATGTTTGGACCAGATGTGCCAAAACTAAGAATTTACAAACCAATTTACTCGCTTTTGAAGTGAAACAACTAGACGAGATAAACAGTTAGTGTTACATAAATTTCTCAAGTAGAAGTATAAACAAAAAATAGCATGATTTGTACATGACATTTGGCATAAATACCACTCATGACATTTCAAAATTGTCCCAAATTTCACTCGCCTTACTGTATGTATAACATTTTGAAATATCACTTGTGGTATTTATGCCAAATATCACCACAAATCAGGCTATTACAGTCCTATACTAGCTTTTGTTAATTTTTTGTATCAAGGATACCTTTGGGTATTTTCTTGGTTAAATCTCCAAGACCCTCTGGTATTCTTAAAGGGCATGCATGAAATCTTCGAACTGATCTGGCACCCTGGAAAGAAACAAATTAAACAGAAACATTAAGTTAGTTAATGATGTTACATAATGATGTTATAGCTCAAACACACAATTACAGAACATCACAGCTGTATCAGCTTGCAAAGATTGAAGAACTATGGGGCAGGGAATATAATTATTTTAAAAATTAACTGCTAACAGAGTCTTATGGCCCACATCACCAGGTTTGACCTCTTCGCCTTTTAGCACAGCAGAAAAATGTTGGAGATTCCTCCCAGAAAGATTGGATGTCACCTACAATCTTCGACAAACATAGTCGGAAGGTTTGACCAGAACACTTCCATTTTGTGCATATTTTCTTGTTTCCCCATCATTCCCCTCATCAACCTGGATGTTTTCTTGTTTCCCCATCATTCCCCTCATCAACCTGGATGTTTTGCAGATAAAAACACACGAAAATTCTCCATTACAACCCAACATTAGGGAGCTTTAGCAAAGACGACAGCGATGACAATGAAAACATCATTTCAAAATCCAACTTCTCGTTTTTGTAACGCTTTCGCGATTATTCCAGTTTGTTTAACTTAGAAAATGCTGGCAAATTATATATTCAGGGACTAAATTGTTATGAACGCCGTTAAAGTAAGGAAAAAGAAAGAAAACTTTACAGTCGCACATTCACGTTCTCGAAAAAACCTAAAATCTGGTCATTTCATGTTGTTGTTTTGCAGAGGACGGGAAAGAAATGCACCAAAATGTAAAACACACGTGCAGAGCGATTGTTTTTTGCCATTAAGCCTATTGTTTTGTGACGTTCTCGTTGCCGTTGCCGTCCTCTTTGCTAAAGCTCCCTATTGAAAAGGGAGGAGGAGGGAAGGATCACAAAGAGTAGGGAGCTTAGTTCTTGGTGCTGCAATCTGTTCTACTGCATACCCAGCCAATATTCCTCAAGTATGAGTTGTAGGCTGTCTTAGCTAAAGAAATAAATACCTTCCTAAGAGATATGTCAATGATTGTAGCTCTGTCAATAGTAATACCAGACTGTCCAAGGCAAACAAAATTACTCTACCAAAGCAAGTTCCAAGCCGCAAGTTAAAACACTTACCTCTCTATGCCAGGTGCGTGGCTTGGTTCCAGTCCAACTGATGTTGTCCTTCTTACAGAATGAAGGTATCCAAGGCTTAGTGAGTCTTTTGGACAATTCAGCTGATATTCGCCTGTTCAGCATCACAGATGATCCTGTTAACAAGACATTAACTATCAAATTGTTTTGACCCTCACCTGTGGTAAGACTAGAAGTCTTGCATGGACAAAGTCTGCAGAATTTACACATTTGCATTGTTAACACCACATACCAAAAGACAAAACTATGTTTGAGTTTTTAGCTGATTTCAATAATTATTGAACCACAGATATATATAACCGCCGACCAGTTATCTCAGTTGGTAGAGCAACGGACTATCATGAGGGAGCTCATGGGTTCAAACCAGCACTCAGGAGGAGAAAGTTCTGCCTCTGCAAGTGGTTAGACGTTCTAGTCTTCTCAGATACGGATGATAAACCGTAGGACCCATCTCACAACTCTCATACCTGATTCTGAGAGACATTAAAGAACCACCAGGGACAATAATTTTAACAACCTTGGCTGTGACCACCCCTGGTGTCCAACCTACTTACTTACTTACTTAGGCCGGCAGTAATTGGCTTCAAGCTGTTGCGGTGACCCTGCCAAGAATTGGTAAAGCTAATAAAATAAGTAACTATCAGTTACCTTCAGAGCAGATTTACTCACCCAGAGGTTCACTGGCGGATTCTGGGCTCTCTTTTGGCAGATTCTCTACCAGGAACATGAACAGTTTTCTGATTTCTGCTTCGTTAGAGTAGAGGAAGGTTTGGTATCCAATTTCTCCCCGGTAACCAACTTCCTACGGAGACCCATTACAAAATTCATTAGTAAAATAACCTCTTACTACGTAACAGCTTTTACTAGCCCTGCCACTGCAGGAGAACATTTCACCACCCTTCCTAGCTGTCCATGTGTGCGGGAATAATACTGCAAGCAACTGAAGCACTGACATTATTTTAAAGCTGTATATTTTGAGGAACCTGTAGCCTCGAATAAGCCCTAATAGTTTCACTATGGGCATCCTCACCATATGCTTCTCTTTCATTTCTTATTCAATATCTTTCATTTGTATTTTTAATTAATATTTAACAACTATTCACCGGAGTGGAGGTCGCTAGAGGTAAATATCCACTGCTAGCCACCGACACTGAGGTGAATAGTTGTTTTAGTATAATAATTTTATACTAAAACAGTGAGATAATATACACCACAAAAAATTGATTTTAATTCATATATTCCAGCAACGATTGCAATATTTTCCCGTGCGCAAAGGACTGAAACAACAAGCTGCCTGTTTTCTTGCTGACAGATAAAATTTCTGAAGACATTTGTTTAGTTCTGGTGGCGACATTTCTTCAAATGGAGTTGCAAATTCTCTCTGTATTTGAAACCATTCTGTAAAAAATATCATTCAACTTTGGTTGGTTTTCAAGTGAACAAGTGAGGTTATATAAGATTAATTTGCATTTGTAAACAAAACCTTTCTCATTGGTTTTTATTGATAAACTCCGGATTAAAAACATAAACCATTAAGTTTAAACACGGGCAAACCAAAGTTAGTCACTTCCTTTGTGTTTGGAGGGACTGCTTCATTGTTAATTTGGATGATTTCTTCGCTTGTCAAGGATGCAAACCGGGACGTCATTTTTTTTTAATTCACATTAGGGAGCACAAAACTCGTGAGTTGCTCGGAGGTAAATAGCAAAGGATATTCGGAGTTTGACAAGGCCAATCAGAGCGTGCCTTTAACGCTATCCACTGTTTTAGTATATACTAACTATTTATATTTGTAACATAGTGCAACAAAAATGGCAAAAAATAAATGAAGAGTGAGTCACAAAGATTTCAAGTACTGATGCAAACACCAGAGCCATGCTGTAGAACATAATAAACTGCACTACAAGAAAATACTATGCAAAAGCTTTTACTTGAATTGTCACAATTCAAGAAATCTTACTCCCAGAGAATCACAAGTTAGAACATCCTTGTGGAGAGCATGATAAAGAACACTCCAGAACACTACAGGAAAGCACTGGTCAACAGCTCTCAGAGCACAATAAACATCCATGCTACTCAGGTGCATCAGTGGAATGGTGAAACTATTCAATGTGTCCACAGACTCAAATATTAAAACAACCTTGTGCAGTACAATTTATAAACATTACCACAGCAAAGAACATAAGGCTTGATCTTTTAGAGTAAAGGGGCTAATAAACCAACAGCCTTAGTACTCAGCTGTTTTTCGGCTCCCCATACAACACTCCTCCCCAAAACATCATGTACAGTATATAAGCGTAAATCTACAAGCATTCTATCACGAAAGCTCTTCTCTGATTGGCTACACTACTTGCTATCTATTCTGTGATAGATGGTGAGTGGCAGTTGTCAACAACATACCGGCCACTTCTATGTGTTTTTGAAGCGTCTACAAGGAGGATTTAGATAATTTACTTGTTTAGTTTTGAATGACTAGTAGAGTTATACTAAAGCAATTAGATTATTCTCTCAATTTCTGTGTGTGATAGAAATCTCGAGCACATAAACTAATTGTTAAATAGTTTTGTGGGGTGAGCATCGCATGATGAACCAAGTGGCAGTTGCACTGGAGACTGCTAATTAACTCACCTGACAAGCAGTAGCTAAGGTAGTACCCAGACGAAATTTGGATGACATGCTAGCAGGCAAAACGGATGGAATTTGAAGGTCCTCCTTGATCATACACAGACATTTTGATGTAGCAGCAACAATCATGGCTGTGGTGAACTCCCTGAGGCTTGAAATGTCTTCAGGGATGTCACTATTTAAATAAAATCAACACTGATCAGGGGCACCCAATGACAAGTTTCGGTAGATATCTGTTCGGTAGAGGGTAATTCACCTTGCAGTTTCGGCGTCGATTAAAGAGTGCACTCGGATTTTCGTAACTAAAACGTGGCCTAAAAGATTCAAAATTGGGAAATCATAACGCCTGAGGTTTTCGGAAAGGTTGTAATTGCTATTTTTGGCAGTCAAAAACGTCAGCTAGCA
>JAEMWC010000150.1:1167500-1172500 GCA_016490735.1 Pachyseris speciosa
TGGGTAAACTAGTCAAATATTTCTGCAAAGATCTAGAAATTAAGCTTGTTTTGACTTCATTTAAGATCCGTAACTTGTTTAGTATTAAGGTTCCTATTCCTTTTGATCTCCATTCTCGTGTCGTGTATAAATTTACTCGTGTAGGATGTAATGCCTGTTACGTGGGCGATACATCTCCACACCTCTCGGTAAGCATTCACGAGCATTTGGAAAGGGATAGGACCTCTCATGTCTGCCAGCATTTGAGCCATTTTGAGGAATGCTGTGACTTGCTTCTCGAAAAACTGTCAGTGAAATGAAAACTTAAAGGAATCGCCCTGAAACGACCTAATCACATGACAGGCACACCAAGAAGAAACCACAGCCGGTAAGGTTATGTTACGCGCCATTTTTTTTTCCATCATTGAAATGGGGGAAGGGGTGGTATTAATTTCTCGTTTGACTTGTCCAGTTGAAGATTAAGATGTGTTGTGTATGGTTTAATTTTTTGTCTTCTCGCGCATCGCACTGGTGTTAAGCGGGTTTTGGGAAATCTAGACAAGAGATTGAAATTGATAAAAATCCGCGGGGGCTCCAAATCTAAAATTAATTGAGTCTTTTTCGAGGCAAGAACCGAGTTGCTTCACGAATTTTGGAACATTCAGTTTACTCGAGAACATCAGGAGCCAGGAGCGTACAACTCCCATACTGAGTAGCCTCCTAAGCAGTCTATTTTTAGACTATCTTTTCCCGCGAAAAAGGGCAACGAGGATGGCAACGGGAACGAGAGCAACACGACACAATAGGTTCATTGAGCGAAAACAAAGGGTCTGTACGTGCAAATACGTGTGATATCATCGGGCCTCCTGTGGGAGTCTGATATTCGGGGGAAATTCGATCTAAAAATTTATTGGTCTGTGAAAACATAGGGCAGTTGTACTGAGAACGTTCAATCTACAGAGCGTTTTCGGTCACGCAAGTAAAAAATATAAAATCATCAACAATTCAATAAATAAAGTCAAGAAAGTGTGATATTATAGAAGAGTAATAAATTAACAACATGCCAAAGTCTAAGGGCCGTTCGATATCCCGTACTCGAGTTATTCGGGAAAATGTACCACTCAACATTAAAGTGTTTTGTATGGAAACGTCATCTCGGCGCCCCTCTGAGGGACGCCAAGATAGCGGCCGGAAACGAGTTTAAACATATGTTTCCCTTTAGCTATCTCAAAGGCTTTGTTCTCTCTGTTGAGGTTTCAAACATCCACATAGACGCTTCTCTTACCATATTGGCTTTTCAAACCTCAAAAACACACGGTGAATAGATGTTTTCATGTAAGTATCATGCTTGTGAGCAGACATCTTTATGTCACGTACTATGGAAAACTCTAAAATTCAAACTGCTCTATTTTCAAAACAAAGCAAGCTACCGAGCTGAAAACATACAAGCAGATACCGTAAAAGCTCTATTAAGCCCCCCCCCGGGAGGGGGGGGCTTGTTTAATTTCATGTCTTCGTAACGGGTGGCTTATTGAGAGGGGGGACTTATTTCAAATCTTTGAACACACCGTTTTCATGTTATATAGTTTCTGTACAAATCTGAAACAACTGCAGTAAAAATTTATCATTTATTTATATTAATATCGAGCAGGAAACAGTATTGTGTGTTTTATTGTATATTTGTTTAAAAACAAACCAACTGGGCCGCATAAAATGTATTTCGTAAGAGGGAATAGAAGGGAATAATTACAAATTCTCGTGTCCCAAAGGGGGGGGGGGGAGGGGGCTTATTACAAAAAAACCGACTCCCGTGCAAACGGGGGCTTATTAGAGAGTGGGGGTTAAAAGAGCTTTTACGGTACATTTCTAAAATTTTAGTTGCTTTTGACGTCACGTGAAAACCCTCTACATCTTTTCCGCTTATTTTTCAGGTGGAAGATTTTTCTATGCCCGGTCGCTCTGATATATCATAAATCGTTTATTATAAAAAACACATCGTAGTCCGAAGACTGAATTACGCGTTTAGTTACAAAATGAGAAAAATGTGAATTTAAAAACTTTAAAGCCTTAAAAAATGTAGTCTAAAATATCTAAAACGGCTGACTTACATAATTACCAACTGGAGCTATGGAAAAATACGAATTTAGAAAACTTTAGAGCCTTAAAAAAAATTAAATTGATTGACTTACATAATAACAAACTAGAGCTATGGGTAATAACAGGAGCCCATGGACTCCTGGTAATAATGAAAGAGTTTCTGAACCGAACGGTCTTACATACGGGAACAGAAAACAACCTTAACCCATTGGCACCCGTGCAGGCCAAACCGGCCGCGCAGAAGCACGTCCCCTGTACCGCTTGTCATCGGCTTTAATGCCTGATGAACAACTTTTACAAGTAGCATGTGTAGGGGGAAGAGATCTTTCAAACCATACCCAAATAAGCATCATTCCGTCAAACAGGCCGGAGAAAACGCAAAAAAAAAAAACAAAGAAAAAAACAAAACAAGTGACATTGGGCCGAACTGATTTGAATGAAAATCTTGCTCCACTACCCACCTGCACTTCCTTCCACCTATTCCTATGATCCTAAAAGTTTTCCACAAATCTTTTCCCACCGAAAGGAAGCCCAGAAAATTCTCAGCAAGAGACAAAGAAAGCGAGGCAAGAAAAGCGAAAGAAAAGGGGAGGAGAGAAAGCGAAAGGTAGAAGGAGAGGGGGCGGCGAAACTTTTCAACTCAAAAACTATCTCGAAATTTTGTTTTCTGTGCATGCCCGATCTTGGAAAGCTAATATTAAGCATCAGGAACATAAGGGCGCGATGAACTCCACCAGCAAACAGAGGTTTGGGCGGTTTTGTGGTTTTTTTCTTTTTGGCTAGAATCTGGCCAGAAAACGGCTCGACGAGCTTCAAAAGTTTTTTTTTTCGGCAAAATGCTCAGTAGTCAATGGGTTTAGAATATGTAATAATCAACCTTTAAGAATATGTATCGCTAGCCTGGTTGCTGAAGTTTTACTTTCTTTTTCGTCTACAATCAAAATGGATCCACGAACCCGAAACGGCGAGGGAAGAAAACTTCGAGGCTCAATTTTGTCATAGTTAAGAACGATCAAAATCCCCACCCAATCCACCAATCAAATCCCCACCCGCAGGGGCGTAGCCAGGATTTTTCAAAGGGTGTTGGTGTGGGGTAGGGGGGGGGGGGAGTCACATTGTGTCAAACAGATGGTACTCACCAGATTGCCACCTGAATATTGCAGGCTGTTTGCTTAAAAAAGAAGGTTTAAAAAGGGGGAGGTCACGGGCACCCCAGGACCCCTCCCCCTCGCTACACCCTTGACCCGACCCAGGAAGACCTTTTTATTTTGATTGCTTTCGAAAGAGAAAAGAAGAAACGTTACTGGGGTTTATTGATTTTGTTGTCTTACTTGATAATAATTTATGGTTTACCAGTTGATGTCAATTGAAATAATTGAATTATTTGGATTTCATTACACTACGAATGTCCGGCCTTAGCAGTTATTTTTATGTCTTTCCTGTGTTTGCCTTGAGGAGACTCTATTTGAAATTTGACATTTCTGAATACGTTTACAAAGTTTCTCCCGAGGAACATTAACCTGCTGATTAACGTTACTGTTGAGCGTTATTGCTATTTCACATTAAAATATTTATTTATTTATTGCTTTTCATATGTTAAAGTGAACTGGGGCCTCTATACCCACTCAGAGCGTAAAATAATAACATTTTCCCGGATTTATAGACCTTAGAATATTTAACTTTAACAATCGATAAAATCATACAAAATCGGATAATGTCGATTTAACACTCCCCGAATTTTTAACGATTTCTACCGAGTTCAGTAAAAAATCGATAAAAATCGCTTGATTTTATCGATTTGTAACGGTATCGATTTTTATCAATTGGTTAAGCCGGGTAGACAGAGAGCACACACAAAAAAAACCCTTGAAGCAGTATACGTTTCAGGAGCCCATCTCATGTGCAACTTTCATTCACTCCGCTCTGTCACGAATCCGTCACGGTCACGTTCGTGTCACGCGATGCATAATTAGATCTCAGACTTCCGCGGTTAATTTTTCCGTATCTCGGGTTGCCGGCCAACAAAAATCTATATGGCTTTTGGCGATTCTATAATCACGGCACAAATCCTCTTCTCCCTGAAAGGGTGAAAACATGATTTGCACCGTTGTGAGAAGAAACAGATGTATTTTATTGTTTATAGTCGTTATTAGTCCGCTCATGTATCATTTTATGCTGCGGAGAGAAGGTAAGTTTCTTGAGCCTTTTCAGCGAACTGAAGTTCGGTAGCGCTATACAGACTGTGTAAGGTTCTAAGTAACTTGCATATTGACCAAAATTAACCTCTTTTTGATACAATAGTAATTGTTCCTATGTCAAACATTTACTCTTTGAAAATGAAAGAATCAAGCGATAAAGAGAGACCTAGAGATTCTGAAGTTGCTGAATGGTTAGTGTCCTCGGTTAACAAGATGCTATAAGCTTACATTGTATGCTTATCACGGACGCCAACGGTTATGAAAATACATGTATGCTTGTGGTACGTGTTATGTCAAGCGAAAAACTCGACAAAGTGTCGGTCGTTTAAATATGAACTGTATGATTCCCCTAGGCCATATTTCACATTTATACATGCTATACCTTCAGATGTAGATCGTATCTGATCATGATCAACACCAAATATTTCTCAATTTTGCATCGTGGGTTAATTGTCGGACAATTTGGAGATATCCAACCTTGATAGATTGTTGGTGGCCAATAAAATTCATGAAGGTGCCTAAAATTTCGACTGATCACATAAATATTTCACTTGAAAGCATTAACATCTTCGTCCGGTCGTGAATGCAGTTAGTTAGGCCACAAGCACATATGAAATCATTGCAATGCGATTATTGATCACATAAACTATTTTTCTTGTTTGAGCACTAGAGCTCTTAGTATTCGCACAGAGTATTTTATATTGTTATTCCTTCTGCGAAGGAAGT
>JAEMWC010000150.1:1180000-1187500 GCA_016490735.1 Pachyseris speciosa
CAATTTATAGACTTTGCTTGCAAAGAAATCGCTCTTTTTTAAACGGCGCATCATAAGCAGCTTTATATAGAATTTCAGCCTTGAAGAAAGAGTATATTGCCATTTTAATCATCTCCGTATGCCTTGTAGAACCAGAGATATGACTATTTTATGTTTACTGTAACGCCAAAAATTCACGCTCACTAGTGCAAGCTAAACATAACAACACAGTAGACTTTGATTGCAAAGAAATAACTCTTTCCTTTAAATGGCGCATCATAGACAGCTTTATATCAAATTTCAGCCTTGAAGAAAGAGTATCGTACATTACAGTTATGGCATAATATCCGTTTGAGGTTGCTGCACAAAGGATGGGTGTCCACATCGCATTTGTCTGAATCTACAAAATTATGCTCAATAAAAAAAAGTGCAGCAAAGTACATGTAACCTTAATATGAACACGAGAGAACTTTGAATGGAAAGCAAACTAATGGACTGAAAAGGTTATTCCACAAAGTTACAGTATCGCTCAGAAGTATGTTACCACCCTTGCGTGCAACGCAAATCGCATCATGTGCTACGCAATTCTCGTCACTCGCTACACGAATCGCGTAGCGCACAATGTTCTGGAAACTGAAAGTATATTGACTTGAAGCTCTCTCATGATTTAATATGCCTATGGTAAAGCAACAATAGTTGATTTCAATAGTCAATTTCCGGTGTTCACAAAGGCCCGCTAAGAAGAAATGAATATGCGTGATCAATGAACATGCATTGCCGAAGAAGGGCAGCATGTACTACGCTTCCAAATTTCCCTGTCAAACTGTTTTCTCCTCCAAACTTTGATAGACTGAGATCGATGTATTAGTAACTTTAAAAAACCTACATACACAATATGATGCACATGAACATGCTTTTTGGTCTTTGAAAGTGGAAACATTCAGAGGAATTCTACCACCGTGACTGCGCTGCATTCAAGTCGCTACCCTTTGACACGAGCTTCTTTGCACTGTGCGTCAAACCGCCAATTTTTCAGCTCCTCCATAAGCCATGACTGATGCTTGATATTTTTCGTTAGCTTTCTATTCATCTGATTCTCGACAACTAGCAGTTAAAAAGTTGAAAATGTTGGCAAGTTGGCACAAAGTTTGAAGTGGCAAATTAAAAACAGATCGAGCCGTAGATAAGGTCATTGAACTGCCACCGGCATAATTAAGCGCAGCTCATGTGAGGCTTCTGAACTACTCTTCGGCAAATCTTTTTTCCATGGACAAACTCTACTGGATTAAAATCTGCACAAGTTTGCAATGATATGGCCAGGAACATGTGTTCTGGTCTTTCGAAGTAGAAAATATACGATTTAGCGTCAGCATGTTGAATAAACAAAACACTTCACATGCAACTACTCAAACTTCTGCGTCTTCACCGTTGCCAGAATGAAGTTCAGATTTCTACATGATAAAATTTTTCGTGCACAAAGAAGGAAATGAAATAAACTTCGTTCTGTTTCGGGTTGTATTCCTTGGCTTCTCGTGAATTTTTTCGGTCATGTTGAGTGGAAGGTGTCAAGTTACACAGTCAGCAGTTTTTGCGGTTTTATGCAAATTTATGATCTGAAAACAAAATGCATCTGCAGTAACCCAGCCAGTCATTAGCCATTTGCTTGTGCTGAACTAGCTCTTGATTATGTCCTCAATGAATTTGGAAAACATGACGATTTAACATATCAATGAAATAACCGATAAAAATTCAACTAAATTCAGCGCTAGCGGGAGTTATGCACCTATCAGTGTTAGTCCTAAGCAGGGGGGGGGGGGGGGGGAATACGGGATAGGGTGGGGACTTTGATTGGAAAAGCTAATTTTGTGTCAAACCTCCCCACCCTTGGGGTTAAGTTTAGAGTTCAAAGTTCCCTACTGTAGGGATTGAGATCCAAGAGGTTGACCTCTTAAATGCTTAAACAATACAAACACTCCAGGTTTAAAAATCTCAGTTTTTCCTTTTAATGACGGGAATGAAAGAACACGGAAAGAAACCGATGGTTTATAGTAACGGCAGATTGGGCAAATTTCATTACCTTCCTTTCCTCCATCTTGTTCATGCCTCACAGGGACTTCTGAGTCTGCTCTGTCGGTTTTCAAGAAGGCAGCATTGCAGCATGCATTTTGCCATGGCAAAGTCCAAGCTTAGAAAGCAGTCTTTGATTAATATTTCCTCAGTTTTCAAGTTTGATCAGACTTCCCCACCCTGGGGCCAACATTCTCTTCAAAGTTGGTCAAAATTCCCCACCCAGGGCAGGAAATGTCGATCAAAGTCCCCACCTCATCCATCCCCACCTCATTCGCAGATCATTTGTCGGTTTGTTTACAAGTTTTTGATTTGTAATAAACTCAATGATGCTATATTTATCTGCACAGAAGTGAACTACGCGTATAAATGACTCAAATTCGGTAGAACAATAGCTGCATTTGGAATTGATGTTGCCTTGCAAAGTCAGCCGAAATTTATGCCAAAAATTTCTGCTTTAGTGACTCTCGCGCAACGCGAATCGCATCGCGCAGGAAACGCAAGGCGGCTGGTAACTTACTTTTGAGTGGTACTGTAGAACTTACAGTCATTTGTGGACACTTCCATTGTATGGATTTGTCTCATCGGCCGTAAGCTTTCACACGATACAGCATGGCAACTAGTAAATTTCAACCAGGGTTTTTTTTTTGCGTTAACATTGGGGGTATTTTGGCAATATTTTGCTAGGCGTTCTCTTGCCCACTCCTTCCCAGACTTGGGATCGCCTAGGGACTAGGCTGCAGAGATATCACTATTTGATGTTTGCCATGATTTCGGGTCTTAGGTTTCGAGTCTTAGGGTCTTAGGTCTTAACTTTTGGGGGTCTTAGGTTTCGCCTCAACACAGTAGACTTTGCTTGTATAGAAATAACTCTTTTTTTTAATGGTGCATCATAAAAAAGTTTTATATCGAATTTCAGCCTTGAAGAAATAGTATTTTGCCATTTTAATCATCTCTGTACACCTTGTGGACCTCGAGATATCACTATCTTATGTTTGTTGCAACGCCAAAAATTTACACTTGCTGGTGCGAGCTAAAAATAACACGACAGTAGACTTCGCTTGCAAAGAAATTACTCTTTTTTTAAATGGCGCATCATAGAAAGCTTTAAATCAAATTTCAGCCTTGAAGGAAGAGTATTTTGCCGTTTCAATCGTCTCTGTGTGCCTTGTAAAACCACAGGCAGCCCAAACATACTGTTGTGTGGAATTGGTGTTTGAAAGTAAAAATTTCTAATGTGTACGTGTATTTCAAGAAATAAATAACAAATATTTCTTCAATATGAAGTCTTTTCATTTGTCTAGCTGTAATAAATTGCCGTTTTGTCAACTAAGGTTAGTATTCTTTGCATTTTTATGCGCAATTTTGACATTTGTGGCTAGACTATAAGCACTAATGTGTACTGTATTTTACAACGACGTGAGTGTCAAGAAAATAATCATAATCAGTTAAAATATAACCTATAAAGCCTTCTTACCTTTATTCCATTGTCCCCTTGTGCCATTTTTAACACCATTTCATTGATTTTCCTTCCCGCAAGTGCTGTACGCTATAAAATAACTGAAGGCAGGGGACCTCCGAACGAACCCTCACCACACAGAGTAAATTCCAAACAAATCGACTGATCTCCCTCAAATTGCCACCAAAGAGACTGAAGACTATATATCTACCCATCCGATGCACACCAGTTTCCAAATTCCATTGCATGAGCCTCAGAAGCACCTTCTGGCCATTTTCGCTTCACCATCAATTACCAATTCCACACGCAATATGATTGGGCTGCCTGTGGTAAAACCGGAGATATCACTATTTAATGTTTGCCACGATGCTGGAAATCTACCCTCGCTACTGCGAGCTAAAAGAAATAGCAAGAAATTCTCCAAGAATTTGGAAGCCGCCTTTTTGACCATCCAAGCCAGATTAATGCATAGGATGTAGTTTAGGTCGATGGTACAGTAATTCAAATTTTGAAGGCGGCCTTTCAGTTAGTGTGACAGACAATTCAGACAGACTCGAACACGAAAGCTTGTCAAACTGTGTCAAAACACCAAATGACTGACCCTCAGATTTGTTTAAAAGAAAGTGAAGAATTTGGTTTAACCCACCGTCTTAGATCCGTTGACCAGTTTCTCGACGATAACTGCAAAGCTATGCTAGCTCCAACTACAAACAACATCACGCAATCAAAAGAACTGCCTTGTTGACTTCACTCAGTATTGCACCATCATCAACACTTGATCATCATCATCATCTAAAGAAAGTCCCAAATAAATATAATATAAGATTTACATTGGAGGAATTCCATTCAGACTAAACATTTCTTTTAAAAAGGCTTTCGCAATTTTTGTTCAAGAGCCTTTCAATTTGGGGAGGGGGGGGGGGGCTACTCCCTTATATGGGTTATATAGGTATATACAGCCCCAAAGGGTATGGTTTTTAAGCCGTTTTGGTCTGAAATAGGGTATTAATTTTAACCATTTTGGTCTGAAATAGGGTATAGTTTGTGCACTCTAGTCTTAGATTGAGTTATTCTATGTTTTTTAGAAGAAGCTACCTCTTCATCATAAGGCGATAAGACCATCAACAAAAGAGTCACAAAAGCTCTTCTCAAATTATGTTTAAGCCAATTATGTACGTGAAATAGATCTGAAATAAGGTAGGTCTGAAATAGGGAAAAGTTTTTCTGCGGATCTTAAATATGGCTAATTAATATTCATGGCAAACTGGAACCAGCTAAGCAAGTCCGGATAATCGAGGTTTGACTGTATTACCATTCAGCTCACTTCCACCTGCCCTTCCTTTGTTAAGTGACAATAGTATTTAATATGTGTTTCACCTGCTGATTGAGATTGGGTTTCTCCCAGTTGATATGCATTGAATCCTTAAGCCTCACTTGATATTTAGTGGCTGCATAGTCCAGGATCTGGAAACAATCTGTTGAACAGGATGCTTGACAAGACTCTGAACTCAGCAGATGCTTGTGTATAAATTCTTGTGTGCAAGCTGTAAGGCTTGTTATGTCGCGAAACAAGCCGGCACTTCTCCACGCGAGTGCACGAGCACTTATTTTTGGATGGATCTTCACATGTTCATGTTCTTTTGGGTGGTTCTGCAGTCTGGTGACTACTGTAATGCTGCTTTAGCACACAGTTAACTGTTGCTTATCACTTTACTGTTTGATGCAGCACTGTTGAAAAAGTAACAGACTTGCACGCTCCCGAACAAAACTGCCTGCTATGCAGGCTACAAAAATTCAAGTACAAAACAAAGACAAGACTCCTGGCCATTAAAAAACTCATCTGGAAATTCTGCAAATTCCATCGTTCCAGTCTTTTCAGAGTAACACACTGATTTGTAGGTTAACCTGTCAAAGGATATAAGGATATAAATATGTATTGGAAAATGAAGAAGAAGCCAGGGGGTGCATATGCATGGGATGCACTAATTTGATGTTAACATTAGTTTGGAAATTTCATCAAGTATGTTTGTTGTTGCTAACAGAAACACACTGTTTCCATCAACAAACTGATTTTGCCTGATTAACACTCAGGTCGAGTTCAACTCACAAGCAGAACAACTTTAATTCAATATTCCGAAGAATCTTACCCTTCTTCAAATATCCATGTCCAAAGCATACTCAATCAGCAGAGAAATCTCCCAGTGCTTCATTTTGTCATAATTATTATGAATTGTGTGGCAATTTGCACATTGATTCGCTTTCATCATATTATGAATTATATGGCGACTTGTACGTGATTCCAAGTCAGACCCAATCAAATCAAATAGAATAAACAACTCCAAGGTATGATGGTTGTTGTTATTTGCTAACAGGTACAGAGAATTCAAAGCATGTCAAGCCATTTCACAAAAAAAAAATAATAAAAATATGTCGATTTGTGACACCAAATATTACCATTATGCTGGGCAATTTATAGCAAGGTATGCCACAGGTATCCCATGCAATAAATATAGATAGATGTAGACTAATATTGATGTTATAACTTTAAAAAAGACAGTTTTAATTGTTTTAGTGTACTTATTTAATCCAAGATCCATTAATGGATTGAGTAAATAACGTCTTGATACTTTGCTAATTCCTTTTTCATCGTATGCCTTTCAGTGTCACTGGCATTTGGAATTCCAACAATAAAGCGTGAGAAAATATCATACCTTTTGGATACTCTTGCTTCATTGCTGGTGGAATGTCTCAAGAGGACAAAGATGACAGTGTAATAGTGGTTTTCATTGGCGAGGTAAATAACTTAACATCTATTAAGTTAGCTTTTGATGAAATAATAATTATGAAATACAAGGCCAAAATTTTTAAAACAGAAATAAGAACAAACATTGCCTTGCACTCAGTTTATGTTTTTTGTGTGTGTGTTTGACTAGATTAATTAATAATTGCTTTGGTTTTATGATGCTTGAGAATCACTCTAGATGCTCTTTATTTTAACATTGAGAGTCCTCTGAATATCTAATGTATCTATACTGTGATTTGTACCCTTTGAAATGACAGCTCTCTTCAATTCTAGCAGGAACTCTCCCAGGGTATTACAACTGAAAATAATTTTATGCATAAAACAATTAATTTATTGTGTTCAATCCCTGGAGAATTGAATAAGATCTATTCAATGATTAGAAGAAAATTCCCAACTTTTTATCTTGAATGATTACAAAATGTCCAAAACATCACAAAGTTCAGTTCAAGTTCAAGGTAGTTATTTGAATTCTTCTTGCAGACCAATTTAGTGTTCGCAAGACAGGTTGCAGATGACGTCAAACACAGGTACAATATCCACGGATACTTCACAAATTAATGTGTTTCATTAAGCTGAAGCCACTCTAAGGGCACTGAGGCCACAAGGTAGCGGGCATTACCCCTTAAATCTACCAAAGCAAAGATTGAGCCCAAGCATTAGCAGCCATGGACAGCTGTTTCGGCCTTGTTAGGCCTCATAGGCGTGGCATAGCTAGCTAATGCTCAGGCTCAAGTACCCACATATGAATAAAACAAGCAGTGAAGAACAACAGCTGTCCATGGCTGCTCATGCTTGGGCTCAATCTTTGCTTTGGTAGATTTAATTAGAAATTTTGCCCGCTACCTTGTGGCCTTAGTGCCCTTAGAGTGGCTTCAGCTTACTTGATCACATTAATTTGTGAAGTATCCTTGTCACTCCAGCCACATCCCACAATCTTTACATTTTGTAGCAGCTACAACTACAACAAAAACACGAAAACAACAACAGATACACACACAGGCTCAGTGAATAAATAATTTCAGTGGGTGCGAAAGGTCCTGTAGAAGCTAGTATATCATTACTAGCCTGCTGTCATCATTGTTATCAGACAGTGTTATTGTTTACATATATATATAAATTATAGTTGTTGTTGCTATGTTGTGCTGCTGAAATTGCTTAAGTTTTCTTTGAGCAGTACAGGGCTGTGCTCTAG
>JAEMWC010000150.1:1195000-1215000 GCA_016490735.1 Pachyseris speciosa
AAACTTACGTGAGAGCTGGAGCTGTGGATCGCTACTTATTAACTACATTATCGGTTTGCCTTCCCGCCTGGTGATCGAAAGACGTCATTAAAAGTCTGGAGATCCGCAAGTTTTTAAATAATGCTTCTGAAAGAATCCAGTTAGCGTTTTCTCCGTGCTTACCAAATCACGATGAGATATAAGCTTAAGTTGACTGTCGGGTTTTGGAGTACAGAGTAGAAGCCAGGCGGAAAAAGTCTGAAAACAGCTCTCATCTCAAAAGCGGCGCGTCGTTGCTAGTCTTGGTTTATTTCTCAAAGGTTGCCATGCTGAAAGCTGGGAAAGCAAGAGTGGTTTTTGGAGTTTAGGCGAAAAGTGTATGTTTGAAGAGTCTTGTTGTTCGCGCTTGGAGCAGACAATGATCCCAGAATTCATTGCGGTCAAACAGGGCGCTGTCTGAAGTAAAAAACTCTCGTGGGGGAGGTGGGTTGGGGCAGATTATTACTTGTTTTCAGTAAAAACTCTACCTTATAAAATGACTTTGAAAACTGTCTAGCTGCTGCACCAAGGTTTCCATTGTTCATTAAGTTTGAAGAGCGCATTTTTTGAAACCACTCATGACATGAAATCCCAGCTTGCTTTTACTGTTAGCCGTGAAATAGTTGGTCATAACCAATCCTAAGACTTCGGAAACGCTACCGAGAATTCATTCGGCACAAAGTGAAGTCTGCCCGTTTTCGATGAGTATCTTGAACACAATCCATGGAAAAGTTGCATTGGCGCGCACGGCAAACATTCAAAGCAATATTAAGCGGTACTCCTCGCGATTCGTCTGTGTGAACCAGATCTACGTAAACAATGGATGATAACGTGAATGATCACCGCAGTTATGAACACAGCTTAAGCAGTAGTGAAACCAAAAAAAAACAAAACAAAACAAAACGAAAAAAAAAAATGCTTGTATGGGATTCGAACCCACAACCTCTGCGAAACCGGTGAATTGCTGTAACATCCGCGCTTGTTGGTTCATATCCGTGACTGATGAAGAAGTGAGAATGAATATTTGGTAAAAACGCTGCCGAATTTTAACTCATAAAACACTTTTGCGTTGATCGCCTCGGTTTTTTGCTTCTATGGAGGCTAATAAACTACCGCAAAAAGTATTATCACACGAGATAAACATTTGTAGGCGACTACAGTCATTGTGATGAGACAATCCATCACGCGTGATAAAGGGATTGAATTTCATGCAAATTTTTTTACGTTTTGGAGCCGAGTTAATTTCAGAAAAGAGTTAAGTATTTCTGTCAAATTCTTTCACTGTTGTCATTTACGTTAATTTTTATAAGATTTTCATTCCATTGTTTTCTACTTGACGATGAAAATGAATCTATCAAAAATGTTTCAACTGCCAAAACCGCCAGCACGTGTTCATCAAAATATGAAGCATGCAGGAGGTTTGGAGAGCACAAACGATGCATAAGACTTGCTTTGAGGCATAGCCAAGAGCAACTCTAGCTTTTTGAGTACTCTCCACACTTCCCAAGTGCTTCATATCTCAATGAATGCATGGCTGACACATGAACCAATTGTTTTATAACATTTTCAACGTGGTAGTTTAAATATTGCATGAGAAATTCCCTCTGCTATGTCATCGGTGTGCACAATAAGAATATGAAGCATGCTTGCGCAATTGAATTTGACTACACAAATTTACCAGCTATGTTATAGAACAAAACGTTGGATAGTGATTAGGGTCAGGAGACACTTTTGTGCTTGTTTATTTAACTGTAGCATGATGACCTGTATGTTGACTTGTGGAAAGTGACCTGTACTTTATCCCCGCCAAATAGGGACATTACTAAACCACGAAACAGCGAAACGAAACACTGAAACACCAAAACAGCGAAACGAAACACCGAAACACCGAAACAGCTATTTTTTCCTACTTTTTTCTCAAACACCGAAACAGCTATTTTTTACCACTTTGATGGTGAATAAAATAGACAGGCCAAACACGACTCCCATTGGTCCTTTGTATCATTGACCTTCAAAGTTTGGCTCTTACAAGTATATCTTACTCTAACATTCAGGGATCTCTTTTTCTCCCAGCCAGTAGTGTGAACTCCATTAGCCAGACTGCATGGTGCATTTTCATTAACCCCTTTGCGGTAAACGTTAGCCTGTATAGCAGACATTTTGGCTTTTTGGTTTACGAACGGTCGTTTAAAGACCGCCATTTTGGAAGCCATCCAAGGAGAGAACTGGGGACGGTCAGTGTAAGACATGGATTGCAGACTGCAGACCCGGACTGCGGACTAGGTATAAAACGCAGACTGAAGGCTGCGGACTAGGAACAAAAAGCGGACTGAGTATAAAACGGGAGTATAGAACAAAACTAAGATTGTACTGGCCCAGATGCAGGTTAAAAAAAACCTTGAGTCTGCTTATTCCATGTCAAGATTTGTCACGTACATAGTAATGCTCAGTTGTACACGAAATGCTCAGTTCCAACATCAACCGAGCTAGAGAAAGTATAAGAGTAGAGACTTTATCCTGAAATTGTACTTTACTCCACGAGTTTAACACTAGATCGAGGGAGTAGAAGAAATTATTATTGGGAAGAATGGAAACAGAAAGGCATATAAAAGGCAACCGGACCTTGCACTGACGTGCATCACAAAATTACTGGTCACAAATCTAGATATAAATGGATATAAATGGAAATGTGTGCTCGTTCGACTGCAACTGGCCACTGGTGCAGAGAAGATAAAACAGGAAATACCGGTACGTTTCTTTTTTGAAAGAGGATCCAAATCCGTATTTGCGAAAATAAATCAAATAAAGCGGATTCTCGATCAGACAATTCTGAGCGTTTAAAAAAAAGTATTTTAAACAAGTGGTTTTCCGTGCCAAAATGGTAAAACACAATTATCGTACATGACATTCTAACCGACAAGCGTCACCATTTTTCCTATCATGAAGAGCTCGAGGTCAAAATAGGTAGGGTTTCTGTGTATTCTGGTAATATTTACAGCAATTGTAAGCACCTTTCCTACAGTTCAAGAATTTGAGTGCAGTAATACATTTCGTTGCTCCGTGCTTTTTGTACAACGTTTGTACTCAGTCTGCGGTTTGTACCCAGTCCGCAGCCTTCAGTCCATATTTTATACTCAGTCCTCGTTTTATACCCAGTCCGCAGTCCGGGTCCGCAGTCCGGGGCTGCAGTCCGCAATCCATGTCTTACACTGACCGTCCCCAGTTCTCTCCTTGGATTGCTTCCAAAATGGCGGTCTTTAAACGAGCATTCATACACCAAAAAGTCTGCTATGCAGGCTAATGTTTAACGGAAAAGGGTTAATGAAAACGCACCATGCAGTCTGGCTAATGGAGTTCACACTGCTGGCTGGGAGAAAAAGAGATCCTCGAATGTTAGAGTAAGATATACTCGTAAGAGTGAAACGATAACACCAAAGGACCAATGGGAGTCGTGTTTGGCCTGTCTATTTTATTCACCATCAAAGTGGTAAAAAATAGCTGTTTCAGTGTTTGAGAAAAAAGTAGGAAAAAATAGCTGTTCCGGTGTTTCGTTTCACTGTTTCGTGGTTTAGTAATGTCCGCCAAATAGTGGTCACACATGATGTAGATTGACTCTAAAAGTGAAAAACAGATACAATGAAATAAACAGTATGCTTATACAGGTGTGAATTTGAAATTTGTTGACTGTGATGGAAAAAATAATTATTTAATAGTGATCTTTACACTGTTTCTTAAAAATGTGTTTATTTTGTGTAGCTTGAAGATGACATTGTTGCCACGCCACATTTTGCATCAACTATCAAAACATTTGCACTTCAACAAGAGACAAATGAGTGGCTTATTTTGGAGTTCTCTGCTCTTGGATTCATAGGTACAAACCACCAAAATATATTTGCTTTGATAATAACATCTTCTGAACAAGGCTCCCAACTTGCCAAAAAAGTGGTCAGACTTCAGAGATGTTGTTTGTAAGAGATGTGAAGTTGTCACTTCACATCACCACAGTAATGCATGTGCTTATCTATTCAAGCTTGTCAGGGTAATAGAATTCACACCCGCCATATAATAATGTACAAAAATTATTGGGTGGATGGATGGATAATTACTTTATTATGCACAGGATTCATAAAGTTTACACTTATTTCCAATGAAGTTGTGCTGTAAAGTTAATCTATACAATCAGAAATAAGATAAATTAGTAATACTAATAAAAAGGAATCTAAGGTAATCTATAAAATAAAATTGTAAACTTAAAAATAGTAGTGCTAAATTACAAATTCTAAATACTAATTACAAATAATAATTTAGAACATAATGTATTACAAAAATCTACATGTGTCGGACCAGTAATTGTTTGAAAATGACTTAATTGACATAATTTGCCTTGTTGGATTTGTTATTGTGTGGACATGTTAAAAACTGTTGTTCTTCAACTTCTATTGAATGAAAAGGAAAGCTCTTTCGCACAAGTGACTTGAGTTTGGTGGTGGAATTCTTCCTGATGTTTCACAAAGATAAACCTGTTGACTGGCTTTTGGATCACATTCTGTGGGTGAAAGTTTGCAACCCAGAGAAAGATATGGTAAGATAAATGATTAGTCAGTAATTTCATCATTTACAATAAATGCTTTCACTGGTGACACAGCTGTACCATTATCCACAAGCACTTTTAGTAGTTAACAACTGCTTGAAGTGGTTGCGGCAGTCTGTACATGAGTTGGGTAACGCACTCAGCAGAGGACTTCCCAGAGCGTAACAGCATGATTTGTTTGTTAAGGGTGTTAACAAAACCGGGACCAGACCAGACTGGACCAGACAACCATGACCAAACGATGCGCACTCCAAATAAAAAAGATTATGGAAAAACTTGTGTGTGTGAGTTCTCTGAATGAGAAGCAAAAAAAAATGAATTTGTATGCCAATGTTTCTCACAGGTGAAATTTATTGTGCATGCTTCATCCAGAGAACCGTTGAGACTGCACAAGTCCGCAACGTTTTTCCTTTATATTTTTTTATTCTGAGTGCATGTTGTTTGGTCGTAGTGAAACTCGATACATGCATGGGAATAATCATGGTTGCTTAGCATGTGACCAAAAACTTCCCGTTGTTTGAGGCAAACAAACTTTTTCCAAAAGGACCATGACTTCATTTAAGGAGTTAAATTGCAGTGGAATCAGCTTTTATTTTCTAGTTGGGGAATATTTTGAAATGTTATTTATATAAATATGTCACAATTTATCCTCTCACCCGAGTTGCTCCACAGAAACACTTTCATTTATCTCATAACATCTGTAAATGGGCCATAGGAACTTTTGGCTCTCACACTTGCAGCTTTTGCAATCGCTTGCTTGACTTCCTTGATTACATCTTAAACTGTATTTTTTTTGTGATGACCCTTGAACCGGGTTTTGCCAGTCCTGTCTGCTCCAATCCAATCTGATCCAATCCGATCTGATCTGGGTTTTGTTAACGCCTGTTTATATATGCGCCCATTTGTTAACATGTTTGCACAATGTGGTTGTGGGTGTCCCCAGGGGGGTACTCGGGATTTCAAGTGACGGGGACGACCGAATGGAGCCAAAAGTCAAGACCAAAAAAATCCCTAGGGCTTCCAGCAAAACCCAAAAAAATCCCTGGACCAAAGGGACAATGCAGACTATTGTATAACAGGTGCAATGTAAAGCGACACCATAGTTAACTATTAAACAACAGCAAAACACGTTTGTTTGTACTTTATTTGCAGAACTACGCCAGGGCACTACCGATTCTTTTTAATACCCCCCAAAAATCCCTACTCAAATCAAGCTACCCAAAAAAATACTTCCCAAATTTTCGTACCCAAAAAAATCCCGGAATCGAAAATTTCAAACCCAAAAATATCCTTCGATCATCCCCGTCTTTTAAAATCCCGAGTTCCTCCCTGGGTGGGTGTCACCATTCTAGTTGCTCAATTATGGTCAGTCACATGCTTGAAGTTCTGACACTGTCACAACTAAAAGTGGCATGATAGTGATGGCATTTGGTCCTGTATTGTTCTGTACCCTGTCTGACATTAGGTTCATCTTTGTCCCTTGTATTGTCACAAACCAGTGATAGGTTTGTGAGCAACAGGGATGCTGCAGAGCTGTGCGTAATGTGAATTGTTGTGTTAGTTTTCATCTATCATCTATTATCTGTTGATGTTTTTCTTTTTTAACTTTCTCTTCAGCAACATTGTGCAAGAGAAAAGATGAACCTCAGAATTAGGTTCAAACCTTCCTTGTTCCAACATGTTGGGAAAGAATCCTCACTTAAAGGAAAAAAGCAAAACTTAATTGTAAGTGATGTCAACCTGTGATGAGGCTAGGTTCCCTGTGATCAGGCTAGGTACCCTGTAAACAGGCTAAGTGTTGCAAGTGTGAAAGGCCTCAGTGGTGGAAGAGAGAGTGCTCTCTCCTGCTGCCTCCAATGCTACCTTACACGCGCAATAAAACAAACTCCTGATTGCAGGTTCCTTTCTATCATGTTTTTTTCTCTTGTATTGTTTATAATAATCAAGTGATCAAAGACTAAACAGCTGTCTAAACATGCCTATTCTGTATTTTACCGCATAAGCCTTTTATTTTGGTCAGAAAAATACCTGGTGCAAGAACTTTCCTCTGAGAAGTGAAGTGGGCTTTGCCTGAGCATGGCGCATACACGGTAAAATATGGTACATGACTTCCACTGATGAATCAAAGGGCTAAGCCCAAATTGGGTGATTCCAGAAAATATCCATACCCTACCACGGGTGTTATCTACATTTTAACACCCCCTCCCTTGCTGGCCTCAGATATTCCAAAATGCTCAACCCCTGCATGTCTTCGGAATTCTGAGATCGATAACCTCCCCTGCCTTTCAGAATTTCTGATTTTTTTTACAACCTCTTTGAAATCCTTATTTGCTCAAATGAAGTACTTTCTATAAGAAATTTCTTATTTCCGTGCTTACAGTCAGAGGAAATTTTATTTGCAAAAACTCTGTGGTCATGCCTTCTTGTTCTGAACTTTGACCATGCCCAGCAGTGCTAGTGGCATTGAAATAACTTGTTTTGCATTCATTCCTCCCTGCTGCGTTCTTCCATCAGATGTCAAGAAAAATTCTTGATTGGTCAAAATAATAATAAACCACGTTCATCGCTGATCAATTCATCATTGCTTTTAAAATTTCGATGTGCAATTTTTGTAGCTCTGAAGATTTTCATGTTCAGTTCTCACAGCTGGTGTGCTTATTCATATTAGCTTCCCACTTTCCAACTCCACAAAGGTATATTTTGTTTGAGGATCAAACGAAAAACCATTCACATTACAATCTTCATATGCTCCAATCAGCGCCATTCATATCCGCTGCACGAGAAAAACCATCAAGCAAGAATCTACGCCTTTCTGCTACCCCCTGAAACTTGCAAACATTGAGCCAAGAGGACTTTCGGGACAAATACAATACTTACCTGGTGAGGGACAGGAAAAACATTTCATGCAAATCTGTCAGGTGTTCCGTTTGGAAACGAGAGACTGGTGCAAGTTTTTCCCATGCATCAAGATTGTCCAACACAGGATCGTCAATCAACAATAGAAATGTGGAGAGCATATTTTACGAACCTAAAGACTAATTCATCAAGTTAAAGACTTCTTCGATCTGGAGCTTGCTGCACAATCCACCTTTGATCTCCTTTCATCTACAGGAACACTGCCTAATCAATCTTTATCCTACGTCCACGGTCGTCAGTTTGTGCTTGAACAGTCAACAGATCAGTGATTTCAAGCAAAGCTTTTGCTGTCTTCCCCTCTGTCTTCCCCCCCCCCCCCCCCCATGCCTTTGGAATTCCAAACTTCATTACCCCCCATGCCTTCAGAATTCCAGTCCAAGAAACCCCTCCCTCTCCCTGGGAATTTCAAGATGCCACTCATGGTATGGGTATGGATATTTTCGGGAATCACTCATTGTCTGAAATATATTCACACATATTTTGGCACTTCTGTACCCATCACTGCCCTAACCTTTGCTAATTTATAAAATGCCACACAGCACAGACACATAGTTTTTTCTCTTAAACAGCTGTTAGTAAGAGAAGTCACTGAAGTGTCTAAACATTGCACACTCAATTCCGCAAGAAGAATCTTGGACAATGACTGTTTTTTTAGGATAAAGATTTCAAGAAAGCACCACTGTTTCAAGCTCACTTGAACCCTAAAGCTGAGGCAGTAACAACACTGGAGCCATACGAGGCCTTTGCTATTGACCGTACATACATGGGGCAGACATTCTTTTGGGCATATCCTCCACATGCTGATGATGTCATCAGATTCAAATTTCATCAGGCAATAACTATTGAAAAGTAAGAGTTTTCTTTGACTTCATTAATCATACTACCCACCCCTGTTATGGTGCTTTGGTTTATGTAGTTTGATTGTTAGCAACTTATGTGCAAGCAAATTTTACCAAACTTTAAGGCTTTTTCTTGGAATTTATGTGGGAGCTTGTTGGTGTGACAAGTCTTCATTCAAGAAACTATGGTTATCATATCACAGACAGGTTGTAATGGAGTAATTTAGATTTTGCATGGTGACTTTTATATTTTTAGATAATGATGTTTGTTTTTAGTTGTGATCGGTTTTTGAGAAGTTTTGGAAAAATCGTGATGGCTATAGAGGGGAGATGCACATAGCCCTTGTTTGGGTGTCATGGTGGTACATCTTAAATCAGCTTCTGCTGTTGACCTCTAAGGAAACATACCCTCCCAATAGACCCTTTTCAGTTGATTCCCAATGTGGAGGGCAAAACAGTCTTACTGTTTTGCATTTGAAATGTTTGTTTCTCTCAGGAGAGAGAACAACTGTTGTTTTGTCTTCCAGATTGGGAATTACTGAAATGGTCTGTAGAGTATGTGAGGAGTAGTCATGTTGGAGGACCAAAACAATAATTACAAATGATTTTCCTTTGGGAAATAAAATTCATTAGTATATACCACACAAGTGAATAGTGCTTTTCACGCTCTGATTGGTTAACTCGGAGGTGATTAGCAAGTACTATTCACCTCCGAGTAGCCGGCGCGCGAGATTTTACAATTTCCGACTGCTTCTCGGTATATTGTCACACAAAGTAATGTTTTGGTCCGCTAATTATTCAGCTTGTGTGGTATACACTAAAACAATTATTCACCTCAGTGTCAGTGAAAGTGGTGGATATTCATCTCGCCGCTTCGCAGCTCGGTAAATATCCACCACTATTCACCTCCACTTTGGTGAATAATTGTTAATTATTAAGCAAATATTTTTTTATTGTTTGGTCCTCCAACATGGCCACTCCGCAGATACTCTATAGCACATTTTACGATTGCATGCTCAGTGACCTGGCTTATGAATAGAAATGAAGCTGGCTGTCACCTTGTTTTGGTACAGACCTCACTGCTTTTGCTTTTCTCGTATAAATCATGTAGTTCTTATGCTAACTAGTCCATATTTTCATGAGAAAGACAAAGAGGTTTGTATCAAAACATGGTCACCTCCAGCTTCACTTCTACTTAAAGGCCAGGTCACGGAACACACAATTGTAAAATGGGATGTTGCCATTGTTAATTTTGTTACAAATGAAAAAAAGGCAAAATTCTATATGGTTGTCTCTTATTGCAGTAACGGTGTGTGTAAAACTGTTCATTAAATTTATGACAACTGTTGGTTACTGGACAGTGCACTTGAACGGATGTCTTTTTGCAAAAGAACGTCTTAATTTAGCAGGCTGGCGAAATGGATGAGCTTCTTCTACATTACTTTATACTTGAGTCCAACCACTTACCGGTATACCAGGGCTTGTATGATGACATGCTCCTGAATTTTGGGCTTAATTGCCGGACACAACTGATCAAAGCAAGCCTGGAATAAGGCTCCCCGCCCCTTTTAATTCTCACCATAATTTTGCTGTTTATTGCGACAGGTTTAAATTCAAGTCAGGCAACATCGAACATCCCGGCGATATTATAAGAAATGCTATAGTTGAAGTTCTCCCACTAAAGGCCAAAGTTAAAGCAAGGAGGAGGGAAGGTGATAACATTTTCTTTTTATCCCGTTGTACGGTTACACCAAACCATGCTTTCACAATTCCTGTGTAACTACAAAAAAAACCTAACCCTTGGAAAATCCCAAAGGTGTCACTTTTCCGTTAATTTGTTCGCTAAGACCTTATGGTGGGGGAGGGGGGTTCCTATTTTCTTAAAAATAAGTGTTTCTGGCTTTGAATGCTGGAGATGGAGATGAAGGCTATCTTGAAAAAGTCAAGCTGGTGTTTTCTTTTTTTTTTTTTTTTTTTGCTTGTGCCCCTAATGACATGAGGAATAACGTATTGTGGCTCACTGCTCAAGAATTAAGGACGGGCGAGCAAGTGAGCACGCTAAATGAAAGGAAGTAAAATTTATAGCTTGGCCAAGCAACAAGAGACTACCAGTGTAGAACGTGAACCTGGAGCGTCCAGATACCAGGTCTGGCACTCACATCACAAGGGACCTCACTCGGTCTCCCCGTCCCCTCTTGCTTTCTTTCACGTCGTCTCTGAATTTCTTTTCTCATCAGAACCTGGAAGAGATAGTTCACCCGAGACAAAGAAACAGTTTATGAAGCACGAGTTTCCGTCGTCTGCTTATATCGCAGTTGGTGAATTCACTCCCAATGGTTTGGCAGAAGGTGAAGTACCTCAAGAGATTGGCAAAGTTGCCGAGATAAAAATACGAGTACTGGGCCACAATAGTGAAAACTGGATCATTATAAGCGAGGTGACAAAAATCATACTACTGTACTACTGTACTACTCTTATAGTTACTAAAGCCTTAACAGTAGGGCAAGGTAGATGACTTGCAAGAAATTGTCGCTCATCAGCTAGCCCCAGTTGTTCAAAGAGCGGATAACTCTACCCACTGGATAACTCGCTATCTAGCGGATAAAATGTATTGCAACTGATACATTTTATCCGGTGGATAGCGACTTATCCACTGGATAGAGTTATCCGCTCTATGAACAACCGGGGCCTGGTTGAGATTCTGATCGTATTATTTGTTATGCAAATGTATTCCCTGCGTTTTATTCGTGACATAAAGACAATAACCTATGACGTTATTATTCAACACATTGTAACAATGTCCAAATATGGTCATATTGTAGAAGAGTAATAAATAAACAATAGGGCTGTTTATACAAGAGAAAATAAGCCGCGGCTTACTCTGGCCGCGGTTTACATAAGACGCGAAAGGAACCATTTATACGAGTAAAAACTCCTAGGCCAGGATAAGCCGCAGCTTGAGAAAGCCGTGAACGTAGATTTTGTACCATTTATATGGAGTGTTCGCGTCTTATGTAAGCCGTGGCCAGAGTAAGCCGCGGCTTATTTTCTCTCGTATAAACGGCCCTAATATGGCAGAGCTTCAGGGCTGTGCGATGTCCCGTACTCGAGTTATTCGCCAAAATGTACCACCCAAAATTATAGCGTTTAGTATGGAATAGTATTTAGTATGGTGCCCCCTCTGAGGGGCTCCAATATGGAGGCCCGAAACGAGTGAAAAACATCTGGAACTTACTTTGGCTATCTCAAAGGCGTTCTTCGCTCTGTTGAGCCTGCAAACATTCACATAGACGGTTCTTTTGTCATATTGGCTTTTAAAACCTCAAAAACACACGGTGAATCGATGTTTTCATGTACGTGATATGCTTGTGGGTAGACATCTTTATGTCACGCACTGTGAAAATCTATAAAATTCAAACTGCCCTATTACAAACAAAGCACGCTACCGAGCTTAAAACATGGAAGCAGATACATTTCTGAAATGTCTTTTACGCGATGAAGCTAAAAATGCAATTTAAGTCTGTTTACTTTTGAGTTTTAGTTTTTGATGACGTTATGTGAAAACCAAGAATATCCTGCGATATACGTAATTTCAAACTATATTAATGTATTGAATAATAAAACAATTATCCTGCTCAATCTTGCGGAATATCGCCTGATTTTAGCCGACTCGGCCCGCGGCCTCGTCGGCTTAGTATCAGGCGATATTTCACGCGATTTCGCAGGATAATTGTTAAATATTTCCCTGCCAAAAAAGAAAAGCGGAGAAAAACATCCTCCTTTACTACTCAACTTAAAGACTTATAAAGAACGCGGTGAAATGTGTGATCGTGTACTATCAGCTACGTGTCAGTTGAGCAAAACTGACTGCTATTTTTTAATTTGGAAATTTCTTTTGTTGAGAGGCCATTTCAAACACTGTTCGCAAAACGTGTGCCGTGTGTTTAATCAGGATTTGCAAACAGTCAAACAGTCAAAAACAATACATGCTTTGATCACTTGTCTGGTGCCTGGAAACCCTGACATTACATTCGCACTTGTTTAAAACTACCAACTTTTTCAGTGCATTTGATACGTGTTCGTCCTAACAAGTTGAAGTTGATTCTTATCGACGTGCTATTAAATAAATACAGAATTACCTGAACCGCAGGTAGCATAGCTAATCTAGGCGGGCCAGGAAATAAGGAAAGATGAAAGACTGCTAAAAAGAATATGTTAATAAGAAAATAAAGTTGAGATTAAAACGAGAACAACGTTGAGAAAAGAAAAGAAAAAAGAGAGAGAGTAAAAAATCCGAATAAAGAGCTGATTAGAGCATGAAATGAAGACCACAGGAGGCGCTAGCATCTTGTAGCACTATTGCGTTTCCATCCACAGGCATTAAGACAACACGTTATAGTTAAGAAGCATGTTTGTTTACCCTGCATATAATTTCTTCTAGACCGTAATACGAGTTATCAAACTCTAAAATTTCAAATAAGAATGCACGAATTCTCTTTTTAAATTTTATCTTTTAGGCAAATTACGAATATTAGTCGGTATCTCATTCCACAATTTCGCGCCAATTCTCGAGATTTTGTTTATATAAAAGTTATGGGACGTTGAGGATTTAGTATTGTATGAATGAACACGAGAAGTGGGAAGAAACAAGTCTTGAATGTTTTGGGGTAGAAGATGATTACTTATGTCGTGCATCGTTTCCAAAAGTAGTTGATAGTAAAGATGCGTGCAGCCGTACTAACCAGTGGCTAACATGCAGCCGTACTAACCAGTTGTATCAATATTTTTTTGTTTCAGATACATATTGTTCCTGGGAAAGATAGCTGACACAGATTAGATTAATTACAGTACAAGTTATTGTTATTTCATGAAACCTTTACAAAAAGATTATCAACAACATTGAAGAGTATCTTCTGTTTTATTTCTATTTTGGTATCAACACAGGCTATGCCATGAAATGTTGGCAGAGGTTTTTTTTCCCAGGTTCTTAGGTCGAGGTTTTTGTGGTTGAGATTTAATAGACGGAGCTCTTAATTTATCACATTTTCCTTAATCAGACAGGTACAAAGGCAAAGTTTTTCTCAGAGCAAATGCTGTGATGCAGGTTGCGATATTTACAGAGCTTAAGCAACGACGACGGCAACGGCAATGAAAACGTCATTTGAAAATCTAACTTCTTTATTTAACCTTTATTCAAAATTCAAAAATTTCAAGTCCTGCAAAGGGGGCACCATCACGCAAGACTTCTAACTAATAAACGAAAATAAGTTAATGATATCCTTAACAAAAAAAATTTCCTACAAAAGATAAAATGAATCAAAATATCATAGCATTAATTATTATACAATACTAAAAATCATCATTAACTAAAATGCTCAAATAAGACTTTTTTAAAAAGGTCTGCGGACTTAATATTAATAATTTCGCTTGGCAGCGCATTCCAGTCCCTGACAGTTCTACAAAAATAACTATTCTTATACGTCTCAGTATTTGGCAGTAGTTCAATAAACTTATTCTCGCTAAAGTTCCTTAAATGTCTTCTGCGCTTCCTAACATAGTTTGGAAGAGCCAGGCCGCCATCACCATGGATTGCTTTGTTAAATCGTAACTCTTTCGCAATTGTTCCAACATCTTTAACTTGTAAAATGTAGGCGAAGTATCCTGGAGCTAAATTAGCTGAAACGGCGTTGAAGTTGGGAAAAAGAAAGAAGAGTTCACCATCATACGCTCACGTTCTCCACAAAACCTAAAATTTGGTCATTTCAACAGGGAGCTTAAGCAACAACGACGACGGCGGCAACGAAAACGTCATTTTGAAATATAACTTATCGTTTCTGTACAGCAAAGAAATGTACCAAAATGTAAATCGCTCGTGCAGAGCCATTGTTTTTGCTCATTAAGCCAATTGTTTTGTGGCGTTCTCGTTGTCGTCCTCGTTGCTTAAGGTCCCTGTTGTTTCGCTGAGGACGGCAAAGAAATGTACCAAAATTTAAAACGCACGTGCAGAGCGATTGTTTTTCCTAATTAAGCCTATTGTTTTGTGACGTTCTCGTTGCCGTTGCCGTCGTCGTTGCTTAAGCTCTCTTGAGCGGTTTTCAACTGCGCGTCGTATAACCACAACCAGAGCAATTACTCTGACCAATCACAACAGACACAAACAACGCAATGGACCAATCAGAATACAAATCAATTTCGTGTAGCCTACGCCAAGCGCGGGAAATTGCGTGCGAGCGAGTCACGACTTGGTTTTGGTTTTGCTTCTCATTGGCTGAGAAAGTGGCGCGAGTTTTGTCAGCCAATCACAGCGAAGTAAAGCAAAACCAAAGCAAATAGAAATGACTTTCGACACTCAACTGAAAACCGCTCTACCACCTCTTCGTGCATCAAATTGTTATATTGCACAAAGTAGACGTTTTTTCCAGTTATGCAACACGAAACTGTCGCTGTGTTACGTGGGCGTAAATGGCACGAAGACCGATTCAAAGGTTCGATCGCTATACTTTGGAAACGGTAACAATTACTTTCAGGGCATCTTCAGGTCACTGTTCTTGAACAGCAAGTTGCTTTTATAGAAAAAAAATATATATATTTTCAGCAAAACTTCGCAAAAAAACAAAAACGCCTCAAATTTTCATGCCATACAACCAGCCATATACTCGTTCATACAACCAGTTTTATTAATAACAAAGAATGTTTCTATCTTGTATTCAAATTAAGTTATTGAATTTTGGAAAGAAAAAAGTGGGTAGACGAAGAAAACAAGAAATTACTGATAGCAATATCATATTTTGGGTGTAGAAATAAATCTCTTTTCATGTCTTTCCATAGGCTCGATTTCCACCGCAGACGTCGCCGCTCACTCGATCGGGTCTGGACTATTCTTCCCGAGGGGGTGAGCGGCGGGCTCATTTACGTAAACAGCGTCTGGTAATCGAGCGATGTGTCACTGGCTTTCCCTCTTTTTAGATCAGAGTTGTGTTAGGATCTCAGCTCAGCTAACAATGACTCCAACAAATATCAAATGAATATCTTAGCCGGGATAGCGAACAATTTTTTTTCGAAGCTCCTTCAAGAGATGAAAAAAGTGGACATTTTATTCAAGTTTCAATCCTATTCCAGTCACTGCTTTCACTACTTAAACTAAACAAGAGGCTACAATTAGCCTAAACTCGGGCTTGCAAAAAACAGTATTGTATCCCTAACTGGAAGTCTGTCTTTCTTACATCGGACGCATTGTGTTTAGCTTGTGTTGGAGTCTATTTCTTTAGACCCCTATCAACATATATTCCTCTAAAATACAGCTCAATCATTGAGAACAATAATTATAACACTTGTAAAAAATATTTCTAAAAGAACAAGAAAAAGAGAAACAAAAAATAAAACCCGTGATATATACCACTAAAGGACATCGAACCCGGTTTAGCTGCGTCACAGGCAGGAACAATGACCTTTAGGCCACAGAGGTTTATCATTATGCAAGGTGATAAAAATAGTGTATTGATTCCAAAAAAAAACTAAGCACACTTGTTTTCGCTTCGATGGATAATTGTTTGAGAAAGGAAACGCTTATCGAACGATGTAGGATTTTTTCGCATAAATGTGAATGGAGTCTCGGTGAAATGTGAGTAGAAAATTAATTAGCAGAGTGAAACTGTTTACAAATACGTCAATCCAGGGTCATTTGAAACGCAAGAAAGGAACGTTTCTGGACAGTTTCAAGCCGCTAGTACATTTGTAAAAACTAATCGCTTATCATTCAAAAATTAAAGTCCAGAAATTGAGATATTGTGGGAAAATAGTACATTAACTACCTGTCAAACAAAATCTCAGGGGTGTGTGATATCCCATACTTGAGTTATTCACCAAAATGTACATCTCAATGGAGCGGATACGGGGAACACGGCAGTCCATCTGGAGTTAAATTTTGGTCATGTTAAAAGCTTTCTTCTCGCTGTTGAACTTGCAAACATTCGTATAGACACTTCTCTTAACATATTAGTTGTTTAGACTTCAGACACAAGGTGAATCGACGTTTTCCGATACGTGACAACAAGTATCATTCTTGCTGTTGATATGAGATTTATACTTCCGAATCACTCGGCCGTGAAAGGTCAAACTCCCTTTGTCTGTAGTCTCTAATTTTTGGCGCTCCCCTCGCGTCGCGTCTCCTCGCAACTTCGCGCGCGCACGTGTCTTTCGCCCGCCCCACAATCCATCGCCAAAATTAGAGACTACTCGCAGTCTACTGAAGCAGACACGAGGAAACACGGCAGTCCATCTGGAGTTAAGTTTACTCATGTTAAAAGCTTTCTTCTCGCCGTTGAACTTGCAATCATTCGCACAGACACTTCTCTTAACATATTGTTTGTTCAGACTTCAAAAGACACAAGGTGAATCGACATTTTCCGATACGTGACAACAGGCATGACTCTGTTAAAAATAGTTAGCGCTTGCGCAGAAACGCCGGAAGTGCACTTTGTGGATGATACTCGACGACGAAAAAGAATTACCGTCGGTAATCTTAGACCTGGGCGACGCGCGAGACGCGCGCAGCCCGAGTAACAAGACCAATACTTCTGGGTATCCATTGTTGCTAAGTCGCCTTTTACCCTTTTCTATTTTTTCTAGTAAAAACAGAGTAGACGATTAGAAGTCCAAAGACTACTGCAAGGTTGATACAACGTAATATATTTGAGAACAATATTTCGGCTGGCCAAACCAGCGCTCTTCAGGTTTAGATGTTACTAAATTATAAAAATGAAATAACAATATTATATTTTGGAGGATGTCGCAATACATGGGAGGGGCGGAAATGACGTTTACACGATGATGCAAAAAACAATTTAAAAAATTCTATTAATTAATTAAATAAAGTAAAACAAGATTAACCTTTCTAAATTACAATTCATCACGTCTATTTAACCATGAGGCTCTAAAGTCCCCGCGAAATCTATAAGAATTGACTCTCTGCCTTTTCTGATTGAATCACGTGAGAAGTGGATTAGTTCAAGTTGGATAAGCTGCATATCAGTGTGGCAGTGGTTAGGATTTGAGAGAAAATGTTCGGAAACAGTGGTAGGTTTGGATTTAATGTACGTTTTGTCGACTGGGCGCCTGTGTTCGTTGAATCTGTCTTTGAGGCGTCGGTTAGTTTCACCTATGTATTGTAAATGGCAGCTGTTACATTGTATCATGTATATTACATTTTTGGTGTTAAAGGTTATGTGTGAAGTAAAATTACGGGTTACGCCTGTGGAATAAAATGTATAGTGATTAAGACCGTTAGTAATGTAAGGACAAGTGGCGCAATCTTGTCCACAGCGGAAAGAGCGTGGTGGTAAATTAGTACCGTTGGGAGTCGTGACAGCAGGTAGTTTTGCCTTAACTAAAACAGAGTCCCGTTTACATGGACCTCGACTTACCGGAAAGATTCTTTTTACCCGTTCGTTAAGGAGCATAAAAGGGAGGGTGACTGTTGAACAAAGGCTGATTGCTCTGTTGTCCACTTAACATCCGGGAACGTTAAACTGAAACTAAAACAATAACAGTAGAAGCAGTAGTTTTCTTCCACTCCTCTTACGCCTCTATCTCGTGGTAGAGTGGGGAAGGGGGGGGGGGAGAGGGGGACTTTTGCTTTTGTAAGTAAAGCAGGACTATGCTGCTCACATGCTTATTAGTTAATGGTTTTGTTCAATCAATCAAAAGGGGGATCCTCGTCTGACAATCAATCAAAGGGGGCTTCTCATCAAGCAATCAAAAGAGATGATTATAAATAAAGTTGTAGATTTTGTTAGGTGCTAACATCCAATCGTTACACTCGGCCATATTGGCTGGTGAAGGAAGGAAACTCAATGAAAACACAAATATTGTGCAGTATTGAATAAAAAAAATGTTTTTAAAAAGGATGCCAAGACTCGAAATTACTCGCTGACACCCTCCGTCCGCAATCCCAACCATAAATATCATCATCATCATCATCATCGTCGTCATCATTATCATCGTTGTTGTGATTATGATTGTTATCATAACTGCAAACAAGTCAGCTGACATGGTGAAGTGACAGTTGGCAGAAATTCTTTTGCAATAAGCCGTTCGCCAAGATTTTAAGTAGGAGCGACCTGGGAGTAACAATCATTAATCTATAACTCGTGAAGTTTACACGGCTAAATAACAACTAAAAACTAAGCTGAAACAGCAAATAGCATCAATGCTGATCTAGGCATAAGATAGAAAAGAAATACAAAGCAAAAGATATTGTTTCGTCTCGTAGTCTTTGAATCCGCATAGATCAAATTCTTCTAGCTAAAGAAATCATCACTTTAAACAGACTTCAAGCATCATAAGGTATTTAAAAATGCCTTTTTACAGCTTTTGGTTGATTTGGCTCTTTGGGTGTCCCTGATTCAAGCATTTAGATATGTTGTTATGACTACCACTGATGATGGACTGAGCCCGAAACGTAGGACGCGTTCATTGATCATATTTGTTGCAGCCGGTAAATGAGCTGACAGTCTGTGTCTGGCTATAATCATGGACAAAAGTGTTGACATATTTGAGCAAAACAAACGCTTTCTATCAGCGTCCTTCCGTAATTGAAAGAACATCTTTTTTGTCGCTAGCCAAACCCGTCTCCCCCTTTTCAATGTTGAAATACGCTCCGTGGACACTGTCACGTGGTTACAACATTGAAAAAGGGGGGAGGGGGTCGAAATGTGAGAATTGGAGATTGGAAAGTTTTTTTTTCTGGGGAGTGTCTCAACTACTTTGGTCCATGATTGTAGCCAATGAAAATGTTGGAAATCTAATATCCGTAGTCTAGGGGGCGCTTTCCATTTAACCAAAATTTCAGGTCCGAAATAGATTGGAAGGGACAAAGTTCTGGGAAAGGTTTTCGAAAATTTAGCAATACGTTTCGAGTGCACCCTCTTTGATGAAATTTCCAGAATTATCGAAACTTTCGTGTGCTATTCGCGATAGATGTAGGTTTAGTCTCCCTACAGAGCATGAGCTCACGTGAACAAACGAAAAACAATACTGAGCGGACGAAGCACTTCCAGTATGTAAATGCACGTGACCTCGAATTCAGTGACTTGGTCGGACGCGTTCCATTCGACCAGCGAAAAATTCCGAAAATTTGTACCGGTGATTTTTGTCGAATGGAAAGCGCCCTAGTTTTTAATAACTTAGATATTTTGGGGAATCTTTTCCCACCATTGACCTGACCTTAATGTCAGAATGAATACAATGAAAATCATTAATTTATCATTCGATACTTTTTACTTCCTTTTCATTGCCCCAATTCAATTCAATTTCAATTTTATTCAACGTATTTACCAAGTAGAGCCTAATAATATAAAAGTAGAACAAAAATAAATCAATCAATCAAAAATAGGTAATCAGATACAAACAGATACAAAAGGTTCAGTCCGTCTCCGCCCACAAATAGCAAAGGCTAATCGCGGAGGGCGGAGCAACACGCAGTCCGTGGTTAACCGATCGACTAATCACATTAACAAATAAAATAAATTACAAAGGAAGTACAACAGCTAGAACCATTAAGAATTACCAGTAATTATCAGTACAATCACAATACAAACTACAACAATATTTGATTAAAGGAATGAAAACAAGATGAA
>JAEMWC010000150.1:1222500-1259435 GCA_016490735.1 Pachyseris speciosa
ACTGCTGGTTTGGTTCCTTTTGTTTGCTCTAACTCGATCTTCAGCTCGAAAACCAACTCGAAGTCCAACTAGAAGTCTAACTCGAACTCGAACTCGAGGGATTATTTCTCCCCTCTTTCGCGTTCTCATTTGTCGTTGCGTTGGCCTTCCTGAATCTGCCTGTTGACATTGCTTCACAACTTCCATTTTTATAAACGGGTTAACAGAAGACCTGTCACATGCCCCTACTAACGGTAGAATCAAACAGGGCATGTGTCAACAGGACTGGCTTATTTTGACTAAGCATGCAATGATCACAAAATCCAAACAGTTCACCAATGACAAAAACTTTTTAATGAAATGACTATAATGTGACCTTACAAATTCTCAAAACTCCCAACGACATTCTTGAGACTAGTTTAAAAAGTTGCTCACTAAAAAAGAACAAACGTGAATACTGTGCGAAAACAATGCAAAATATATTACGAAAAAAACCACTAAATCAATTATCAAGGAAATTCAAAAAGAACTCTGTGCCAGCAACCTAATTTAAAAGAATGTTAACGAATTTTGGCAATGGTCACTCGGTTTAATAAGGAAAACAAAACCTTGGGCAGTCAGCTCACTCATCTGAAACCTCAGCTTGTCAAACGAAGTCATTTGCTTTGATGCGCCCTCGGTAATTTGGTCGTCATCACTTCCTAAGCCTTTCCGCTATTTACGCACCCTAATCTACTGCCACTGAGCTCGGTATTATAAAAGCACGATCGTCCATCCAGGTAAGGCATTAGCTTAACATAAAACTCGACTGATGACTCGCTAAGTTGCCTTAAGGCCCTGCAAACGTTACGAACATTGTTAGCCAACAACATCTAACACCGTTGGGCCCGACTTGTTGGGTGCGTTGCAACACCCTGTCGAGTATTGTTACCCAACGCGGTGTTCAAATAAACCCAACATAATGGGGCCAATGACGTTGGGGGAGTTTGCACGGGTCGTGGCGTCTTGTAATGTCGCAAAAAGTAGTCCTCCCAACTGCACTTTACCCGGGCGATAGTGCTTTACCAAATTATGAGATGACTCCTGGGTTCACGCCAAATCGTTAACAATTCTTCCCATCCGAAAAAATTCAAGGAGCTTTCATTATTCAATTCTTCTTTTCAAGGGCTTTTTAAGCGCCCTTGAAATATTAAATTGAATTCGGGTCTTTTCAATGACTTCAAGGAGTAGCACAAACCCTGTAAGACATACGAGGATATTGGATCAGTGCCACTTTGAAGACCACTGCAAAATAATGATGTCTAAAGCCGCTCATACCTAACGCTTCTTCCACTTCATTACCCCAATAATTTAGCTTATGGGATTCCAGAATATAATTCCAGATTTAGGTGGAATTGGGCTCCCTTAGAAAACCTTTTTCAAGTTGCATTTCGTTACAAAGTATCCTTCTCTTTACCTTAACAGAACTAAAATGCCGTCAGCTCATTCGCCAATCAAGCCTTGCATGTTACAAAGTCTGAATAGCCAAGCAATCCTTCCATCAGTATTTTTGACTTTTTTGACTTAAGTATTTTTCAGTTCAATCACAACACCATGAATTGCACCAAATTGACCATTTCTTTCGGAAACACAGAAAACGGCTTTTCACTACAACAAACATTTTACACCTTTAAAACAAAAAAAAGAAGCAGGGTTTCAGAGCTTTTCATTTTATCAAGCCATGATTTCAAACAAAGGAGGTCCTAGTTCGAAAGAATGGCTTCTTTGTGCTCAATGCTACAGAACTTTAATGTGATTGGCTGCCATGAACGAAATGCACGGCAGGTCTATAGGCAAGCATAAAAAAACAGCCTAAGAAACAGAAATGAGCCAATCAAATGAGAGCACTGCCATGTATTCCAGAATCGTTGCTGTGGGTACTGTGATGGGGATTAGTTTTCCTTTCTTGCCCTCCGTCTTGTCCTCCTGTGGGTGAAAAAGAGTTTAAGAGTGATCAACATTTATTTGCCCAAATAAAAATGACATGCAGTTGATGCAAAAGGTGATGAGAAGGATAAAAATATTGAACGGTAAAAATTGGAAGAAAGAACCAAGTGAATGAAATGTAGAACATCTCTAACTGCCTCGCGAGCAGAGCTGCAAATTACATCCACAAAAATCCAGTCTACTATGAAGTGGGGAGAACATTCTCCCAAAACTGGCCACCCACTGCTGCACATAACATTAGTTGAAAACGTCATGAAAAAGTAAGAGTAAGTATATAAAAGTAAGTATAACAACTAGTTGTAATCGTAGATCAGGAATGCGTTCGAGTATCCATTGCTGCGGTAGTCTGATGTGATAATAATGAAATCGATTACAGGTTTGTAATATGAGGTAACAGGCTTGTGATCGATTATGTGCTTCCTTGTCGGCTGGTATTTAGCTGTGATTCGGTAACATTTCCGATCTTACGATGAGAAAACAATATTGAAGTGTAAACAAGGATTTGGTTCTTATTTGGAGTAAATATTAAAATCTTCAGACTCAGCCAGCGTGTTCGATGCAAGATGTGTTCAGCATGTTATGTCACAAAAGCACTTTCTGGTATGCTCTACAAGAGCACCTTATTTTTCCTTCAAAAGCAAAGGAAAATTATGTACTAAGCGACGCCAACGTTGGCTGACTTTGCTCTATATTGTACAACATAAACAGTACTTGATTCTACGGGAAGCTTTTGACTATAATCTTTACTCGTTGCGCGCTGGCGCCACGAGGTCTGACTGGTTAAGGCAGTTCACTCGATCAGCTTTACAAAACTATTTTCGGTCTGCAAAGCCCGTGTCAAACGCCGTACTTTTCATGAGCCGTAGTTTACAGTTTAAGTCGACCCAAATTAGTTAAGTCAAACGTCGAACTTCATTGTATTAAACCACGCTAAAATAAACAGATCCAGGCTGAGCTCACGATATCATTTATGACGTAATTCACGATGGCGCAGAAACGACGAAAATATCACAGGAACCCAAGATTAGCATGAACAATTCAGTTTCTGATGAAGCTACAAATAAATCAGTTCTGAATATTGAAAGGTCATAGTATGAATAACTCTGCCAATGAATATGAGCCTCATGTATTGAATACTTTTTGTGCCACGCGGGTTTAAAAACTCAAAATTTTGCAAAGAAGGTATGGGCTCATTAGTGCTTTTGCCACCCAGAAATTTTCCAGTTTTTGGAAGATAAATATCTCCTTGAATACTATACCTGAAGAGCTAAAAATTTCGCAATGCATTAAATTTCACTAGCTCTTTAGCTGTCTGGAGTCAAATCACATCTAACATGTTTCCTTCTGTAAGCAAAGCCGTATGCAAATGAGCAAAAATGTAAACATTGACGTAAGCATGAATCCCCTTATAAACTAGTTGTAATCATAGATCAGGATTGCGTTCGAGTACCCATTGCTGTGGTAGTCTGATGTGATAATACTGAAATCCATTACAGTATGAGGTGATAGGGTTGTGATCGGTTGTGTGCTTCCTTGTCGGCTGGTATTTAGCTGTGATTCGGTAATATTTCAGATCTTGCGATAAGAAAACAATATCGAAGTCTTAACAAGGATTTAGTTCTTATTTGCAGCAAATATTAAAAGCTTCAGACTCAGCCAGCGTGGTCGATACGAGATGTGTTCAGCATCTTATGTCACAAAAGCACTTACGTTCTACTAGGAACCTTATTTTTTCCTTCAAAAGCTAGGGAGAATTATGTGAAAGAAGCCAACATTGGTTGACTTTGCTCTCTGTATTGTATAACACAAACAGTGCTTGATTTTACGGAAAGTTTTTTATTATAATCTTACGTGTCACGCTATGGCGCCAAGGAGTCTAGCTGCTTACCGTACTTCTCTTGCGCGTAAATAAACAGAGCGAGGCTGAAACTCACGATATCATTTATGACTTAATTCAAAATGGCGCAGAAATGGTACACGGACGACGAAAAATCTCACCACTTAGTATCACAGGGCACCCAAGATTATGATGTTTTCTCCTAACGCCGAACGTAATAAAATTCAGGGTTGCCACGGTCAAGGAAAAATCAGGGAAAACAGATTTTTCTCCCAAGGTCAGTGAAAAGTCAGGTAATTGTGTACCAAGTCAGGGAAATTCTAAATTCTACCTGAAAGTCAGTGAAAAGTCAGGGAATTATGTATCAAGTCAGGGAAATTCTAATTTCTACCTGAAAGTCTGAAAGTCAGGGAATAGACTAATATCACGCTTGTTGTGAACAATAGATTTGCCCGTCCAGCCTCGTCCACAAAACGAGCAAACACAAAGGATCTTAATCCAATGGGAGCTACAACTCATCCTGATAACGAGTCTGGACGGGCAAAACCTATTGTTCATCAGAAATATGATATCGGTCTATTGTGTATAAGTCAGAGAAATTCTAAATTCTACCTGAAAGTCAGTGAAAAGTCAGGTGATTGTGTACCAAGTCAGGGAAATTCTAGTTCCTACCTGAAAGTCAGTAAAAAGTCAGTTAATTGTGTACCAAAGTCAGGGAAATTCTAATTTCTACCTGAAAGTCAGTGGAAAGTCAGGGAAATTCTAATTTCTACGTGAAAGTCTGAAAAGTCAGGGAATTTCAGTCTTGGCCAGCCATTAGCTTTAGGAATGAGTATTTTATTAATTACGGTAATAAAGCTGTGAATGATCATCGCAGTTACGAACACTACTTAAGCCACGGCTTACTTAGTATTCATAACTGCGATGATCATTCACAGCTTCATTCTTTATTCCACAGTTCAAATATATGATTTTCATATATTGACTTTCAAATAAACGTAATGCCATTTCAAAAAAACTTCCTGCAAAGGGATTGATTTCTGTGGCTTCATTACCCAAGGATTTGTCTTGGTTGGTCAGTGAAAATTGGTGTGTGGTCAGTGAAATGTCAGGAAATTCTTTTTTCTATCCCAGTGAGTGGCGACCCTGGATAAAATGCATTAATGTTAGTATCACACTTCTGCTTATTCGCATTGAGAGGAATAAAAGGTCAACTTCAACTTTACTCTAGTAAAAAATGATCTTACAACAGACTGGCCCGGCGGCCCAGCGGAAAAAGAAATTAAAATGAAAAGAAAAGAAGAAAAGAAAGAAAGGAATAATATTTAAGTTACAATAATTCATAGGTGATGTTGACGATGATGATAATAGGGAGTTTAAGCATAGCCGTTTTTGAGCGACCTACGTCAACTGGAAGTGAGGTATTTTATCTTTTTACTCGTCTTGGTGCTACCAGATTTGTATTACAAAGTGTCTTTACTCTAATAGAGACGATTTATTTGAAAATATGTGCACAACCACTGCTTAAATATGAGAAATGCCCACTTCTGGTTGACGTATGTCACTCAAAAATGGCTTTGCTTAAACTCCCTAATGATCACTTTATTTAAGTCTCAAATCTTTCAAGCCGAGCACAGATGCTCTACTAATAGGTGAGACTAAATTAAATCAAATGTAAATAAAGTTAAATCAAATTAAATCAAATGTTGGTTTTTGGGGAGAGGAGAAAACCAGAGTAACTGGAGAAAAACCTCTCGGAGCAGAGTAGAGCAAAGTCGATTTTATTTACACGAATACCATGGGTGTGACTGGTGAAATCTGAAGTGAATGCTCTCTTTTCGCTTTTTTCCTCTCGCTCCACTCTCACTGCACTGTTGCTCACTGCACTGTTTATGGATGGCGCTTTTCGACTATCCAAAAACGGACTGCCAGCAGTGTACTTAGCCTCCTTCACAGCCGTTGTTTGTGTCGGTCCTGTTCTCCCTCCCCACCAACATCTGCTTAACCGAGCTGGACAATCCATTCCCATTGTGTCTGAGTATCCAATCAGGAGGGAGAATAGAGCCGACCCAAACAATGGCTGCAAAGGAGGCTACAGGAACTTAGCCACCAAAATTTAAAAGCCACAATGTGATTGGTCAGTTCCTGGAATGGAATGTTCGGCTCGGTTCAGTAGCCATTGGTGGGGACAGAGAATAGGACCGACACAAACAAAGGTTGCGAAGGAGGCTACAGTCTACCTTGAAAAGTCTCGGCATTGAGTCAGCTCACATCATCAATCACTTACCCAGCAGTTTCAGTAGTTTCTTCCTCGTCGACCTCATCCTTGCCTGCTGTTTCTTCCTCTTCCTCTTCTTCTTCCTCTTCCCCTTCCGCCTCCTGTTCAAACAAAACCACATATATCAAGCTTTTTTCATTATCATAATTATTTCATCAAAATGCAGTAATTTTTAGAGTGGGACTTGTCCAATGCTCATCAATTTCAACCGCAATCAAAATCAAAACACAAATTCTTTCTTTTTTCAATAACAACAACTTATTTGGATACTTGGCAATGGGCTAGTAAGAAAAAAAATCACTAGCCCACAAGGACAAGCCACTAGTCCAAAAAAAAAAAAACAACAGAAAACAAGTGGGTCTTGCTCACGACTATCATGAGAAAACAATCCAAGATGACAGACCTATGGTGGCTCTCTCCCAGATTACCAGTAACATAGAAGTGAGGACACATTTTCCAAGATTTAGCCAGTTTTCGGAGTTGATTGTACGATACACCTAGGATATGGACTACAGGTCCTCTGGTTTAAATTACTCTGGCAAAAGAAGCTAGCTCCTGGTGAAGCTTTCGACAAAAAGTTAGAGTTGCACTAGTAAATTTATAGAGTTCTCATTTATAGAGTTGTGGTAAATTTATTTTTCCATTAAATGGACCAGTCTAGGGGATAGTAGGTGCATATTTTTACTAGCATGACATGAAGCTTTACAAGTCCTGGGCTGGTGGACAGTCATTAGTGTCGATCACTAAGTTACAGGGGTTTTCAAGACAGAAGCAGCCTTGGGTAGATACGCATTTTTTATTTCTCTTACCTTCTCTTCATCTTCATTTTTTCTTCAGCCTATAGAAAAAAAACGGTACTTAGACAGAGTTTAACACTCAGCTATTCTTCTCGAAAGAACAGTGCTTTTACTTTGCATTTTGTGTCTGTAAAGCATGGTTCACACTAACGACATGACGACATAATGACATCATAATGACATAAGTAAAAGGACATTACATTTGCAGTGTGAACATGTAGACAATTCAAATGACATTATTAGCAACATATCACCATGAACATAACAATAAAACTGATCTTTTCCTTGTGTCGTTATGTCGCTCACCTCTTCACCTCCCTCAGCAGGTGTTTCCTCTTCTTCCTTCTTTTCCTTTTCAGTCTTCAAAACAAAGTTGTATTCAAAATCATCTGATAGCCAATAACTTCATGCTTAAGGCACATTTTTTGAGACTATTTTGCTTATTCCTGTTCTGGTTTAAGAATGAGAAGATAAGTGGAATCAAGTTTAAAAAAAAAAAAAAAAAAAAACACACATTCTGAAAATGGAATAACCTTGGCAGAAGTGACCTGAAAATACAGTAAAAAAACCCGCATAAAAGAACAAGTGGATTAAGAAAGCTCAGGCTGTAATTTGGTCAAAGGAAGTACCATATACATAAAACATTCAGCCTGAAAAATAATTGTTCTTAGATAAAAAAAATTGGCTGCCAGTTAGATTAAAATAACCTGCAAGGGTACAGTACTAAGCAGATCAATTTACGTGCTACACACAGAGTTTCACAGCAGGTATGGGAATTTCCAAGAAAACACCCAATATATAAGAACAAAATCAGCCTGAACCCCCAAAACGTGTTCTTTTATGTTGGTTTTACTGTAGTGCACATAAGTCTGGACCAAGCACTTGAACCTGACTTCCAGTGCCACATCAAGAGCTTGGTGGGCTGCACACAATTTTCCACCCAAAGGAACACATATTCTGCGTATTTCGAGTAAAAACATCTTCTGTTCATTCCATTCATTCTACCCCTGAGAGCAGAATGAACTTCATTCTGAAAATGGAATAGGTGACCCCAAAAAATGACCGCAATTACCAGTCTGCTCACTATCTTTGTTTTTTCCCCCTTTTCGATCTTTTCTATCCATGAAAGCAATCATTTCTTAACATGTTTCACTCTGCAGTTTGTTTACCTGGTCTTCTTCTGGAGCAACATCTTCAGTAGGCTCATCAGTCTTTTTCTTCTTTGCAGCAGCATCGCTCTAGAGGCCACAAAACAGAACGGATTAAAATACAAAACATAAAAAGTTTCACTTATGAGACGTTCAGTATCACACAATATAAAAATTCTTCTTTTTGTGAAATAGACACTGTATTTACCTTACTTCCAGGGAAACAGCAGGCAGCAATTAGAACAAATGGCAAAATCACAACAATGACAAACAGCACCCACAGCCATGGACGCTCATTAGTGGCCTCAAGCAGGTTACCAACAATTCCACCCTGTAAAAAAGTTACAAAATGCCTCTATTTTCCTTCTTCTCTGTGGGTTGTGTATGGTTTATGAGAAGATGGAGCTATGCTATTGGTGGGAATGTGGTAAAAAATTACATTGTTAACCTCGGTTTTATGAAATTATACACCTTATTCCAAAATGGCAGTTAATTTTTCATAATTGCGTTCGCAGAACACAGTTCTAATCCAGACTGAATCAAAATTTTGGACAACGGGTGGGTCTTGACATGAGCTGCCCCTGCAATCTGCAAGCAATCTGTGGGGGCGAACAAGAATGATATCATCACCAAGCCAACTCAAAAGCTTTCAAAATGGCGGCCGTCGGCGGGGAAGACGAAAGTGATGTCTAAATGTCTTAAATGAGCTGCTACAGCCTGGAAATGGCAAAAGTAAAAATGGCGGCAATACAACTACAATGAGTGGACAATTCATCAAGTAAAAGCGGAATTGAATCGATGAAATGTTTCGAAAACAAGACCTGTTTGATCGAGTTGTTGAACACGATGAAATTGGGGTTCTGCCAGAGACCTCTGTTAGTAGGGAAGGTTCTTTGTGGCGAGGATTGGCGATTGAAGTGGATGATCTGCCACCTTACCTCTCAAGAAACGACCTTGACTGAAATTTGTTATATCAGGATAAACAAATGTCTGAGAAATATTTTGTACACCTTTTTACACCACGGATTGGTCATTTCGATTTCGTCACTGAAACAAACAAATATACCATGCGAAGGAACATACCATGTTGGGTCGGAACAAGTCCTGAGGAGCTGAAGGAATTTCTGGGGATTACTGTCTGGATAAAGCTCAAACAATTGCCAATTTCTACAATAATTTGTTTGTTGCTGCTACAACTATTTTCAGAAACTATGTTTTAATATTGTGTTAGTCAAAGTTGATATTTTTGAGGCTTTCCAAGATGCTGTCAATGTGCTTTAGTGTTCAAAGATCATCATGGACCACATGGCCCTCCATATGGTGGTTTTAGGGTTAACATACCAAACCTACCAATACTCGGACGCACTTTCTAATCTACGATTACAACTAGTTTATGCATATCAATTAGCCCTCTTAGCCTCATTTTCACTTCAAAATTCTTTTGTATTTTGTACATTTTGACAAGAGGGCTAATTAAACCAATTGGCTGCCATTTTGGAATAAGGTCTATTTTGCTATTAAATCATATTATTTTTGGCTCTCACTGATTTTTTTTTCACAGGGAATGAAAACATTTCAGCTAGAGGACTCGGTCAATAGCAAAGTATCCCATTTATTTAAAATATCAGTATCATGTGTCGCGCAATCAGAGGAATGATTTATATAACAGCCTACTGACCTCTTCATCTCCACCATAGGTTTCTTTGATATTTTTCTTTACCCAACTACAACAGATAGTTTAATCATCAGTGCATGTATATGAAGGAAAACTTAAGCATCTTTTCCTTTTTAATAATATACATGAAAAAATTTCTCGATTCTGATTGGCTAACAGAAATGCAGTTTTTAGCAAACACGATGCAGAAAAAAGGTAATTCAGTGCAAAAAAGAGGTAAACAACAGACAATTCTGATTGGTTAATTAACAAAGGAACTGAAATTGAGCCAATCAAACGTAGCCTTTGAATGGCGCAAACTCTGAAGAGCTGCAAGCGACTCTGCGAGCGAAAACAATGGCTGTCTTTTTGAGCAGGTTTTCTTTCTTCGTGACCGCAATAACAGCAGAGAAGCTGCAAAACAGCTCTAAAAAGGAGAAACGGCTGCGAAAAGCACTGTATTTTAGCTGTCTGTTTGGAAACAGTGGTGTCCAGAGAAGGGAATTACCGACGTAATTGGAATTACAAGTCCGTTGAATTCAACACTACACTGGAGTGACGCCGAGATTAATAAACAAACAAGGACAAACAAGGCAAAGATAACGAACTAGAAAGCCTGAAGGTAATGATTACAGCGCTTGATAGACACTTAGCAAACAAAGTAGCCTTATAGCTATAGCCTGTAATTGTTTAGCCAGTTTTTACAGCTAAAAGCGCTTTAAAAACATTGAGAAAACTGTTGTTTTGATTCACCTTAGCTTCGTTGCGTTGCTTCTGCAAAGTTAAGAAGCTATCTCGCAATTTTGTCATGTATATTATTAATAAGTAATCACATGATTTTTCTCGTGCAATTTGGAATAAATAAGCACTTGTAAATTTTTTTCAAAGACCACAAATTGCACGAGCCCGTGAGTCTTTGAAAAAATTTAGTCGTGCTTATTTATTCCAAATTGCACTCAAAATCATGCGATTACCTATACTAATCAAAATCAGGAAAAAAAACATGATCATGATTGTTTGGAATACAAAGTTAGGTCATCAGCTCAACGAGCTTAGTGTAATCTACACCCAGTCATTAGTTTCAGGAATTCTGGTGACCCAATGTGAGCTGGCAACAAAATAGTTAGACAACTTCAAAAATGTTCAAGGTGTTACTTATTGTAAATTTCAATTTATTAAATTCCACCATCTACATAATAAGAAAACTTCAGTTAGATAGATTGTATGGTGTATTTTTAAACAGTTCTCAACAATAATGCCCTGGCAATAGACAGAGCTCCCTCATACTACTGGTAAGGTTAATACCTTCCTACACTTAAACTTGTAGTCTCTCATGTACTCACCTGTCAGCAGCAAATTTGTCAGCAATGTATTTGTCATTAGTGATGATGAAATTGTCGAACAATATGTCGGGAGTCATGGACCAGAGCTCCAGACCAACAGCTGCCTGCAGGGATATACAAAATAATCAACAACGTCTAATAAATATTATGTACAGTCAAGTAAACTGGTGATATTATTATGTCATATCAAAGGTGCAAGCTATGCATGAAGCCTGGACACAAGTTGAACATTAATCTAAGCTCCCAAATTAATGGCATGGGAGTGCAATGTTGCAGCATTTTGTTTCAATGACATTACTTGCAATAACTTCTAAGGTTAAGATGAGTGGAACAATCTGATACCATGCAAGTGTTCAATCAAACATCCATTCCTTTAAGAATCAGTAATTAATAATAATAATAATAAATTATTGCTTATATAGCGCTATTTACAATAAAAAAGATCAATTTATTATAGCACTTTACATGATAAGATCTATAAAATCAATAACTCAAATAATTAGGATATTTATAATAGGCTAAAACCTTTGAAATAATACAATTTAAAAAGGTGATTCCAAGTCTAAATGGCAACATAACATTCATGCATTACAACAAAATTACTACAAACATTCAATACAACTACACAGTGAAGAATAATCAGAAAAAAAACAAGCTGCATGAGTTGATCTCACTTACAATGGCCGTCATCTTAAAAGGCTCTTTGTCCTCAAAAAAGTCAGGGTTGGCAATCTTCCTAGGTTTCCAGATACCCTGCAACATAATTATTTCAGTGTAATCAGTGATTTTCAAGTCTTAAGCTCTGGTTAAATGATCTAACATTTTCATCCAACATCGTGTTGGACGAGATCAAACATTTTCACTCAACATTTCACGTTATGAACAAATGTTTGATTGTTTAGCCACCCCAACCAACAAATCATGCACAGCCAGTAAAAAGCAACCGAATGAACCACATAACGTCAAAATTTCAACGATAATATGCAACAATCATCCTGTGGACTAGCTTAGTCATGTGTTTGGTCAAACATTGTTTGTCTGTTTAACCACCCAACGTTATGTTTGACAAACACGATGCTCAATGAAATTGTTTGATCGTTTAGCCACGTACTTTAAGGAAGTGGAAAATTCACATGATGGAAAGAAATTATGTCCATTGTTTGTCTATCGAATTGGCTCAAAAGTTTATACTAGAGAGGAAAATACAAGACTCCTTGCCATGTTAAAGTAGGAAGACAACTAGGAAAAGAATGGAAATCATTGCAAGGCTACTAAAGTTTTAGTTCAAGCAAGATTTTATTAACATGAAAATACAATATTTCAACTCTATTCCAGAGCCAATCATGTAGTGTCACTGATGTTGAATTAGCAGTATGAATACTGTCATAAGAACAGTGAAAAATGTATGATACAACTCATTCTTTAATGGCACATGTAGGAGGTTCAAATGGAGGCATGTAACAGAAAGGGCATGCTGTTTTCATGATAACATTGATGCCTGTTGCCAACTTAGAAAATGTTGGCTGCAGTTTGAAACTGAACACTCGGGGTAGCTGACAGAGTTCACATAAGGATCTTTTTGTAAAAGAACTTTCCCATTCTTATGAAACGTAATGTCTTACTATCAGCCCTGTCAAAATCTTTTGTAGTGGGCAGCATAGCTGAAGAAGATGTGGCTAAATGAAATTTAGGCTAAGTTAAGCTCGAGACGATGATGGTCAGCAGTCTTCCTGTGTACTGGACAAAGGGGAAGCCTGGGAGTTCTAGCAGGGGCACTCTGTGATGCTTTCATGCAGTTGTTTTCGTTGCATCACTCGTCCAAAGGTCACTCGCTATTCACCCTACCTTCACTGTGGTTAGCGGTTTGTCTGATGCTTAGTCCAAGTATGAAGTAAGGGGGAAGTAATTAAGTGAAAGTGGCAAATTTGTCAAATAATGGCGCATTTTGACAGGGGTGATATAGCCTGCATTGCAGGCGTATTTTGTGAGGCAAGCGCATTATTTCAAGCAAGCCTTCACTGTGGTTAGCGGTTTGTCTGATGCTTAGTCCAAGTATGAAGTTAATTAAGTGAAAGTGGCAAATTTGTCAAATAATGGCGCATTTTGACAGGGGTGATATAGCCTGCATTGCAGGCGTATTTTGTGAGGCAAGCGCATTATTTCAAGCAAGCCGCCATCTTTGATTTGAGAAACCGAGAAATATTGGGGAGAGTACAAATTAAGGATTATGGGGATGGGTATTAGGGTGAAAACAGTGTGGTAGGGGTGGGGAAGGGGCAAGAAAAATATGCCTGCCCGTGTTCATTGTTCTTTTGAGACACTCCATTCGTGGGCAAACAGAGCCTCTGATTGGAGCGGCACAATGGAATGGATTAATGCCTGTCAATATTTTGTAAATCGATAGTTTATGCAGGGGTTTCATTAGAAGCCGGCAACCGGCGAAAATCGCCGCCTACTTTGTCAGAATTTACCTCTTACTACCGCCTACTTTGTCTGTATTTTCACTCAAATTATTAAATAATATTCATCAGTTTGCCGCCTACATTAGTTGGCTCAGACGGCTATTTCAAAATATATTGAAAACCCTGTTTATGTAAATTTATGTTTGTGGGAAAAAGATAAAAAATGGCAGACGGTTTGGCGAGATTTAACTCTTCTCAAGAAGAATGTCTCGATGATTTATGTGAGATGAGAATGTCACACAAATAACGTGCAGAAATTGTTTTCATTAGTATGCAAACAAGTTCTCTTGGCAGTTCTGCTGGCTGGCTTTGGGAATAGCCTGATATTCTAACTGTTCGTTCATGTGAAAGTAAAATTATCTGGAAAGGCTTGACGAGCATACTGGCCTCCTTCGCAGACGTCTTTGGGCTTGTCACGCTTCCTTCCCCATGAACGTCTGCTGAACTGAACTGCCACTTCCGTTCGCCGGCGGTTAGCCTTTGTTTTGAAGAAACCAATAACAAGCTGTATAAGAATGGAAATCCACACTCAATTCACGTGCATTGTCTGTGAAAATAATCCCGGGGTCGAAGTCCTACTTTCCATAAATTGGAAAACGAACTATGATTGGCTAACCGCTGCGAGCGGAAGTGGTAGTTCAGTTCAGCAGACGCTCGTGGGGAAGGAATGTGTGACAAGCCCAAAGACGTCTGCGAAGGAGGCTACAAGCATACTGGTCGTATATTCGCTGAAAGGCAACGTTCAAGACCAGTTGGCAGAAGCAGCATCGATGGGAATGAAAGCAGCGGGGCTTGGAGATTGCTGACTGGATGATTACAAGTGAGAACGGGAAGTACCAGATTGTTTTGGGTTCTGCGGAAGAGGTTCTCTCAAAGCCACTGATTTATTTCTTCATCAAAGAAAGAGATTCACTGCTTCACGAACAAATATGGGTGATCATCGTAGACGAGTCACACACTGTCGAAACGTGGACCTGAAAAAGGTTTTTATTTGTTGAAAACACACACACAATGTTTTTTTATGCAATGTTTTTTGTTAATCAAAACTTTCATTTGATCATCACACAGCATTCAAACCGTCACATAATTGTCCTAAAGGAACTCAAATAGACCACTTTCAAACCTTTATTTGGCAAATCACCTACATTCAGTCGAATCAACATGTCATCCTCTCTCAATTTTCAATGCAGCTGATGTGACTGAAGTTAGGAATTTTCCACACAGGCTACAGGGATTGCAGACACGGACAGAATACTAATCAGCATCTTGCACCAGCGAAAACCCTACTTCACTATAAATTTATGCCAAGACAATCCACAAAGCATCACTTCCATTTTGAAGACAGGAAAAAGTTCTCCGATGACGACTGACCATGCTTTCCAAGATTTCAACCTTTACTTTGAATGAGGTTTTTTTACTTGCGGGCTGCCGGAGGTGTCTTTGTTTTTGTCAGATGTGAATTTTGTTTCCGGTGGGAAAATTATTCAGTTTTGATTGTCTGGCAATTTATTTCCAGGAGAGCAATCAAGTGCAACTAATTAGGGGGTGTTTCTCGTTTTCACAGAGTTATCAGGCAGGCATTTTCTCTCCTCACACCTCCACTCCGCCCCCTTTGATTTGCCCCAGCTCCTTGCATTTTAATGAAATTCAACATGGCACTGCTTACTCGACAAAATAACTAACACTCCCATTGAAAATGCCTGCACTGCAGGCTAGGGATGATTCTATGTAATGGAATACAAATAGAGAACTAACCCTCTTACATACTTACTACTTAAAAGGTAAGGAAGGATAAGAATAAGCATCACAGGAGTTCAATATTATTTACCTTGTAACTGGGGTTGTCAATAAGTGGAGCTGACCATTTCCCCTTGTAAGCAGGATTTTCTATAAGTGGAGGTTTCCATTCTCCACATCCAGCTTTCTCACATTTAGGATTTGCTGAATGTAAAAAGAGTTCAGTAAAATAAACAAATGTGAAAAACAAACTTCACACAAAACATGTGTTTGACTGATACACTACCCTTGCTAAAGATGTTAACAAGTTTCTGCACATTCCATGAATTTTCAATGATACAAAATTAATTGAAGGATGTTCCGCAAAAGGGCATATATTGCTTTTTTGCCTCAAAATCCAAATATCTCTAAATTCACTCTACTTTGGCGTACAGATTTAAAGGCCTGGATACAGCAAATTAGCATATGACTTTTGCCTACAATTGGACCAACTCAAACAAAAGAAATCAATCATGCATCAGATCCTTTTGTTTCCGTTTCTTGAATTTTGGGGAAAAGTCATAAGCTAATCTTTTGGATTCTAACTTTTTAATCGCAAAATAAATACTAACAGAACTTCATTTCTGACACCATTACTAGTCTCTATGCCAAAGCAGAGTGAGTTTAAAGATATTTTGGATTTTATGGCAAAAAAGCGATATACATCCCTTTTTTAGAACACCCTTCAACTTATGAAAGGTGTTCGTCATTGAAAACACCTCTCATCGGTCCTTGTTTCCAACGGTTATCCGTTTTTGTTTGTAAAAAGTCTTACGAAAACCAAGGTACGAACAACCACTAAAGAACCTGAACCCGAAATTAAATTTACTGTGATTCTGCCATGCGTCAATGGCACATCGGAGGCTCTTCGCCGTTGCCTACAACAAGGCATACAGACTGTTTTCAGATCTGACACAACTCTTAGATCACACCTAGTGCGACCTAAGGGACATTGTCGATCCAGTAAAACAAGACGGAGTAGTCTACAAGATTCCCTGCGAATGTGGTAAGGTTTATATTGGAGATACGGGAAGATCTATGCATGAACAGATTAAGGAACATGATAGACATACAGCTTGCTCGAACCCAATCCTCCAGTGTTTCAAAACATAGCAACGTGACCAGACATTATCCGCTCTGGGAGGAAGTTAAATTTATTGACCGAGACCCACCTTAGTACACCCGTAGGGTTAAAGAGGCTATTCACATAAGACTTCACCCTAACAACATTAACAGGGACAGTGGAATTGAAATTCCTGAAACGTGGATGCCCACAATCAAACAACACAACAGCCGATCAGTACCAAAGCAGACTGCTGAGGGAACAATTTCTAGTCTAAACAACAAGGATCGAAATCCTCCAATTGACAACAGCCTAAGTGACCACCACCAGTGACCACCAGCCACGGTGCTTCTTATACTCACACGCAGCTAGTCGACACCATGCGTGATGTTCTGGAAACTGTAAGTACATTGACTTGAAGCTCTTTCACGATTTAATATGCCCATTGTAAAGCAACAGTCGATTTCAATAGTCAATTGTGTTCACAAAAGCTCGCTAAGAAGAAATGAATATACGTGATCCATCAATCATCGCCGGAGAAGGGCAGCGTGTGCTATGCTTCCAAATTCTGTGTCAAACTGTTTTCTCCTCGAAACTTTGATAGACTGAGATCAACATATTACTTACTTAAAAAACCTACATACACAATATGATGCACATGAACATGCTTTTCAGTCTTTCGAATTGGAAACATTCAGAGGAATTCTACCGCAGTGAGCGCAGCATTCAATTCGCTTCCCTTGGACACGAGCTTCTTCCTACACTGTACAGTACCGCCCAAAAGTAAGTTGCCAGTCGCGTTGCGTTTCCTGCGCGACGCGATTCGCGTAGCGCGAGACTCACTGAAGCGAAAATTTTTGGCATAAATTTCGGATGATTTTACAACGCGAAATCAATTAATCTCGCGTAGCGCTTTACGAATGCAGCTATTGTTTCAATCGAATACATGTCATTCCCTTCTATGCAAATACAGACAGCATCATGGAGTTCATCACGAATTGAAATGGCGCAGCCCTCTTGTAAACAAACCGACGAAGATCGATTGCGAATGGTTACTGTTCCTTGGGTGTTCCTTGCTCCCGCTAGCGCTAAAATGACAACTTTTATCGGTTTTGTCGTCAATAAGATATATGGTAGTGTTTTCTGAATTCGTTAGGAAAATTAAGTGCTAGTTCGCCACAAGCAAATGGCCATTGGCAACTGTTTGCTGTATTTTGCTTTCAGATCACAAAGCGGTGCAGGCTAAAATTTGCATAAAACCGCAAAAACTACTGGCTGTGTAACCTGAAACCTTCCACTCAGTAAACATGGCACAACACTTGTTAATCATTACTCGCTTGAGAAGCCATGGAAAACCCGAAGCAGAACGGACTTTATTTCATTTCCTTCATTTTTAAACGAATAATCTTATCATGTAGAAATTGGAAGTTCATCTGGCTGATGAAGTTTGAGTCGTTAATTAAGACTTCATAAGCGTATGTGAAATGTTTATTCGACACGCTGGCACTCAAATCGTATATTTTCTAGTTTGCAAGACTGGAAAACATTTTCCTGGGCATATCTTTGTAAGGTTGTGCTCCAGGAGAGTGTGTCCGCATAAAAAGATTTGCTGAAGAGTACGGTAGTTCAGAAGCCTCGCACGTGCTGAGCTTACTTTTGTTGTGCCAACTCTATGTTTTGAGCTTTTTTTGAGGTACACAAATGAATATTACCATATACCTATTTGCATTTGGTAATAATCCGCATTAAACTTAGAGTACCCTCGATTAAAGACACTTGCAAAACAATTTTACATGCTTCGCTCCGTCGAAACCACGCATACGAAAAGAAACATCCCAAGTGTGTAAACATTTTCAATTTTCAAACGGCTAACTAAAGTTGTTAAGAATCAAATGAATAGAAAGCTTTCACAAAAGTTAAGCATCAGTCACGAACGAGCCGAAATTATTGGCGGTTTGATGTTCAGTTTAGGAAGAAGCTTGAATTCGAGGGAGGCGAATTAATTAGATAGTAGCCGCGCTCACTGCGGTAGAATTCCTCTGTACAGTATGTCTCCACTTCGAAAGACCGACAACGGAAAACCATGTTCATGTGCATCATACTGTGTATATAGTTTTCTTAAGTTGATCATGTCGATCTTAACCTAGCCAAGTTTCGCCACAAAAACGGTTTGACACAAAATTTCGAAGCTTAGCACGTGCTGCCGTTCTCCGACGATCGATCGATCACACATATTTATTTCTTCTTAGCGGTCTTTTGCGAACACTGGAAATCGACTATTGAAATCGGCTTTTGTTACTTTACAATGGGCATCTTAAATCGCGCAAGAGCTTCAAGCCAATTTACTTACAGTTTCTACAACATCACGCGTGACGCAATTCGCGTAGCGCGCGACGCAAATCGCGTAGCGCGCGACGCAAATCGCGTAGCACGCTACGCAAATCGCGTCACGTGCGAGGGTGGCAACTTACTTTTGGGCGGTACTGTATGTCAAACCGCCACTTTTACGGCTCACATAAGCCATGACTGATGCTTGATACTTTTTGTTAGCTTTCTATTCATCTGATTCTTGACAACTAGCCATTACAAAATTGAAAATGTTGGCAAGTTGGCATGGACTTTGAAGCGGCAAATTTAAAATAGATCGAGCCGCAGATAAACTCAGTGAACTTTGACCGGCATAATTAAGCGTAGCACGTGCGAGGCTTCCGAACTACTCTTCGGCAAATCTTTTTTCCACGGACAAACTCTACTGGATTAAAATCTGCACAAGTTTACAAAGATATGGCCAGGAAAATGTGTTCTGGTCTTTCGAAGTAGAAAATATACGATTGAGCACCTGCGTGTCGAATAAACAAAACATTTCACATACAACTACTCAAACTTCTGCGTCTTCACCGTTGCCAGAATTAAATTTAGATTTCTACATGATAAAATTTTTGTGCACAAAGAAGGAAATGAAATAAACTCCGTTCTGTTTCAGGTTCTCTTCCTTGGCTTCTCTTGAATTTTCCGGTCATGTTGAGTGGAAGGTTTCAAGTTACACAGACGGCAGTTTTTGCAGTTTTATGCAAATTTGCGATCTGAAAGCACAATGCATAATTATGCAGTAACCCCGCCGGTCATTAGCCATTTGCTTGTGCTGAACCAGCTCTTGGTTATGTCCTCAACGAAATTTAGAAAACACGACCATTTAACATATCGACTAAAGAACCAATAAAAATTGACTAAATTCAGTGCTAGCGGGAGTAAAGAAATAAGCTTCTCATTCGCAATTGAAGGGCTTCGTGGAAGAAGGGTGTAAGTGATGATTTTGGTCATTTTGCTGATGTCGTCCAAATGAGCTATATTTTTGCATGTGGCTTTGATACATTAGAAAAACATTGCCCTATATTTTTTTTGCTTTTTTGCGCTCAGTTTTCAAGAAAACGCAGACCAAAATATGCATTCAACACGTCACTTAGCACAGTCTTCCACCAAGCCCTTCTTATGAAAACTAAGCGCCAAATGCTCATAACTGACTAAAGACAACATGGAACATCTCTGCTCAATAAGACATAATGTGCTATATGACTTTGACTCATAAACAGCACACAAGGTGCCCAGCTGACTTGAAAATATGCTGGGTCTATTTTTTTTCTTGAATGCAGCACTTATTGGAGGTGTTACTACCTGTGTTTTGCTTAATTGTAGCGCTCAACAAGCTTGCTTGGCTCAGAAACAGTCCACAACATTCTTGGTTGACTTGAAACAGCACACAAAAGCCTGGGTTAACCTTAAGTCAGCGCACAAAGAGTTTGTCCGACTTGAAAACAGCACTCAAGGGGTTAACGCTAACGTTAATTAAGTTAGACTTAACAGCGTTATTTGCATGTTCTAAAATTGAATCATTAATGTCCTGTCATGCGTCACACAACCTGAAATACATTTTGCTGTTTATCTCGCGTGAAAATACTTCTTGCTGACGTTTACCTTGCATGAAAATGCTTTTTGCTGATGTTTACAAGCCTCCACGGAAGCGAAATAACCGAGGCCATCACGGCAAAGTGATTTATGTGTTGTTGTTCGCCAGCATGTTTTAACCGGTTTACAAAACACCACACGATAACGAATGCTTTTTTCGCTTTCAATATTTGCCACACGCATCAACTTTTCCTTGCATTAAATTCAGCCAGTTTCCCTGTCTTAAATGATTTCTCCATAATGTTTCTGAAGTGAAAATAATCTACCGTATGCGTAGTCCGAGCAGATTTAATCCCATCACGTCACCCGCGGGAACTTTTCACTGTGACAACTTTTCACTTTTCACTGTGACAACTTCCACTGAGCCCTTCAATTGATCATTTGTCAGTTGTTTACAAGTTTTCAATTTGTAATGAACTCAATGATGCTATATTTATTTGCACCGAAGTAATCTACATGTATGAACAACTCAAATTCGGCAGAACAATGGCTGCATTTGGAAAGCGTTGCACAAAATTTATGCCAAAAATTTCCGCTTTAGTGACTCTCACGCGACGCAAATCGTGTAGCATGCGACGCAATTCGCATCACGCAGGGAACGCAATGCGACTTGTAACTTACTTTTAAGCAGTACTGTAACTGTTTAAATCAGCAATCAAAATTCCATTAGTATGGACATCACAGGAACAGACCAGAGACAAGAGTACCACCATTGCACAGTTTTTGGTGTCTGTAGTCTACAGGTTGGATTATTGCCAACTGGTCTGTACACTAGATACTGAAAAGATATCTACCGGCATAAAATCGACTTTGTAACAGGTTTAGATAAAACTCTGAGCAGTCTTCAGATCTGAGTAGCATTAGAACATTGAATTAAAACTTTTGCATCAGTAACTCATAGAAGGAATATTTGCCTCTATAATTCACCTGGGCAATATGGCTTATTATTATATCTCTCACTTAAAATGCGTGGTGTAATTGGTCAGTTTTGCAGGCAGTATTCTACAGTATGGCCTGCGCTTGACTTCAACTAGTTTTGTTTCCCCTGCACCAGATTAACCTCAGAGATATAATAAATATCTTACTAACCTCGTCTTCTTGGTCCGTATTGTAAGTTACAGATCCTCATTTTTTCCAATTAATTTATGGCCCACGTGCTTTGCGCTTGGACCATAAATCAACGGGGAAAAAACTTGGTCCATAACTTAAAAGTACGGACCTCAAACTTGGTTAGAAAGAGGTATGTCTCCTTTCTTGGGAGAGTAGAGGTTTGGGACTGTATCCAATCTTAATTTAAGCCAAGTGTGTAACTTGGCTGTATGTCAATAAATTGCAATGACTTACCAATTTGAGGAGCTTCCCATTCTCCATCTTCCTCCTCGTCCCAGTCATCAGGTTTTACGCCATTAGGATCTGGCACCAACTCTGGCTCATCATCGAGCCAGTCATCTGGTTTCTGAAAGTCATTGGAAAAATTGATTTTAACTAGGATACGATGAAAACAAAACTAGTAATAAAAGGCATAAATTATCTAACCTTGGCATCAGGGTCCGGTATTTTAGCAGGAGCATCTTCGTCCCAGTCTTCTGGCTTCTCCGCATCAGGGTCTGGAATCTTCTCTCGCTCATCCCAGTCCTCTGGTTTTGTGTCATCTGGATCATCAATCTCCTTAGGGGGGTTGACAGGGGGAGTGAAATCTTCCAACAAATTACCAGAGTTGACACTTGCTTGGTCAACAAAAACTTCATATGTATTGTCTGGCCTCACTACCAAAGTGAACAGATGGGTCTTCTTGCCATCAAAAACACTCTGGAAATTTCCAGTTGGTTTCTTTGCATGCTTCTCCTCATATTCACCAGTTTTGGGGTTTTTATGTCTAAAAATGAAGTGGAGCTGAAAGGAAAGTTAAAACACTGTTACAAAGTGTAATGCATGGCCTTCTGTGAGTCTTAAAGTGTCGATTAACAGCATGCCATGCTAGGTTCAGGGGAAATATCCAGTAAAGATAGTAAAAAACTGCTTAACAATATAATGCCTAAACCAAGTGGCTGACAGTAAGGAATGCTTTCACTATACATTTCTTCTTATTTCTAACGAAAGTTGAGACAATACAAACCTGTCTTGATTTTGCAGACCTTCTGAAACTAAAACATCTGACACAGGACATGCAAGTGTTCTTACCTTCTTATCTTCACCACACTTGTCAGGACCAAACATAATGGTGTAGGGGCTCTTGTCATGGAACAATTTCTATCAAAAAGGTGAAAAGTTTTAAAATAAAATATCAATAATATTATTAATGAGGGGTCCCAAAGACATGCTGCTTTATGAAAAAAAATGAGGTATAATTAAGGTTACCTGGGTGTGGATGGCCACAAATGAAATGGATTGTAGCTTGCAAACACCGAACCTGTATTTCAAAGGTGTTCATTTGTGTCCTAAATAACAGTATTCCATCTGATAAGGTTTGCTCTTGCTTTAACAAAATTGCATGAGGTTCCTATTGTCTTCCTCAATTTATAATATAGCTTATGCATCTTTTCATTGAACTCAAGTGAGCCTTATGAGAGTATAAAGCATGCAGATGGTGCCATTTTCTGTGTGTGCTGTTTCAAAATCATTAAAAATATGGCATTTTTCACAATCCAAAAAAGAAACTTCTCGAATAAAATAGTACAGTCATACCAAAGAACTGACAAGACAAATTGTAAGTACTGCTGGTTTGTACTGAACAGTTTCATCTGCCAGTTTAAAAATTTTTTTACAAGACACAGTGTTGATGCAACATGTATGATCACCAACACCATTCCGCGCACACACGCTGAAAATAAAAATTGCCCACTTTTCTCACAAATTAAAATAAATTTGTTAAAGTACAAATGTAGGAAAAACTATTATAAAACAAATAAAAAAGCCTCAACAGTGCTTTGTTCTGTTATAAAGCACGCAAGGAAGTGACAAGAGCATGAAAGAAGTGGGTTATGTGCACCCAAATATAAAAAAGAAATTGATGTTAGGTGCACTTAAAACAAGTTAAGTACACTTTCTTTAAGGTTAAGAAAAAATGGTCAAGACACAAAATTTGACAACTCATTAAAGCCATCCAGGTTGCAAAACTTAATTCACCTGTAATGAGCATGCAGGGCAAACAAGAACCTACCAAATGAAGTGTATCATGAGTGGACAGAAGTTTGACATAAGCTCCCCCACATTCCATTGCCTGTTGAAACTTCACTTCATACCTAGAATAACAGAATTCCTTAACAATGTTGTGATTATATCTAGCAATTATAACCCACCTGCACAATTTTAATGGCTATTTCAGATCCCATGGTGCAAATCGGAGGACAGGTACAGGCAATATACCCTGCCCAAACCAATATCTGCCCTTTGATTTTTTGTCGCAAAAAGCCAGTCTTTTAAAGTTTCTTCAATTTCAAATGGAAGAATCCAATCACAGTTTAAATAAAATACTGTCAAGCAATCAATGCAGTTGTTTAAGTCATTCGCAATCATTGTCAGATCACTTTTTTTCACCATTTTTAACTTTCAACTGTGTGTACAAGATATGACAATTAATCGGAGGGTTACAAAATAAATAAACCCCTTTCTAGCTTGCTGGTATTTTGGAGGATAATGTCCTTGGCTGATAGATTGTCCTCAAAATGTCACAGTTACCCTTGAAGTGAACTGTTCTATCAGCCGCAGACATCATCCTCCAACATACCAGCCACCGAACAGTGTTTATTTACTAAAGATTTGACAGATTTCAAAACAACAATCCAGCCTGTGCAATTTCAGAACAAGAAGTCACAACACCAAAAGTTGACTTTTAAAGCATTAAGGAATGCCAAGTTAAGTGTTAACCTCCACTGTTCACATCATGGCTACTTAATTACAGGATTTTCAAACATGTTTCAAAATACTGCAACTTGTGTCATACACAACACTACAATACATTATTTGATTTCTACATAAAATGGTTTTGTTGAGGCTTGTTGTTAGCAATTCACACAAAACAAAATTCTACCATTTTCTAAGCTGGCCCCTCTGTGATGAGGGGAAACCACAATTAGGTTCAAATTATTAATAAGTTTGTTCCAGTAACAAGATTGTCTATTTCATTCAAAAAACAAGAACATTATACTCACTGCACCACAAGCGGCCTGTCCTCAAACTCAAATGGCTTCTTCAACATGGAGGCAATGGCATGATGCCTTGCCTTGGACTAGAGACAAACCAGGAAGAGAGTCAAGATCACCATACACCCCTAAATCAAATGAATTTAAGTAGGGCTCTAAATTAGGCAGGGCGGGGGGTGATGCTTTCCCCAAGCTGTTACACATTTAATCCCTATATAGTGCGGAGGGAAAGTACAAGATTCCTGGCTAATTCCTTCATTCTCCTACCAACTTCAAAAGTTAGTGTTAGCTCTCTAATAACACAAACAAATAATAAAGAAAAGCTCCAAGGATGAAGTAAAAGAGATCCAAAAAGGACCAGTAGACAGGGATAATGTCACGAACTCTTTAATACCATAATATACAGTACACTATTTATTATTCAATGCATTGTAACAATGTCCAAATATGGTCATAGCACACTGAATTTGTTGTACATACTCAACAGATATCCTGCGACATATGTAATTTTCCAAGGTTGAAGAGAAAAATAGCAGCCCTTCTAGTTTTTTTGCAATAAACACACTAAATTCTGCTTTTTCATTAACCCATTGGCACCCGTGCTGGCCAAAACCGGCCACACAAGACTCCCATGCATCAAAACATTGCAACTATCTCAATCACACGAATATTGCCCTAACTGTCAGTTGTGAGCACAAAATTTGGATATCCAATGAACGCAAGAAACATAGCGATTTTTTTTTAAATTACATGGCCTTTTGAGTTTGGACAAGGCCTTGCGCACGGTGTTGGTTACCACGCATACACAAATCTTAATATTTAACTTTTTTTGCTGGAACGCTAACTATTTGAAATGTCACATACAGATCCTAAACACTTATCATTTAAGCAATTCAGGACTACCTTTCCAGTTGACTTAAGTTCGCGTCATTTCAAGAAAACATGGAAATTGCCTTTAGCACTTGCGCCTATATTCGTCTACTTCCATCACACTTGAGGACAACATTTGTATCGTTTACCAGCGTTTCCATCGTGCAAGAAGCGTTTGTTTGTTTGGTTCGTATCGTTCGGTTCGTATCGTTTGATAGGCATTTTCAAACGCGCGTTTCTATCATTCCAATCATTTGGTACTGTTCGTTTCAACCATTTCGAAGGTTTCAATCGATGTTCACGCTGAACCTTGCACCAAAAATTAAAAGCCATCGAAGATTTTCTTCGTGTCCCAGCTCCAAAATAGAAAGAACCAGTTTCAACATGAAATAAAACATAATTCAGAAGCTCTGATAACACAGGTTTAACTTTCGCTGCTGAAGTTAAGCTTAGATAATTTTCAAGACACTGGGAATTCATATTTTCATTCTTAGTGAAATTTGATTGGCAAAGAAATCTGCCGCCTTGGATATGATGAATGTTGTTGACTCTTTTGTGTCATAGAGATTGTAATGTTTGGCAAAGCATTCAATCTGTATTTCTTTTACTTATTTTTTTAAAATAACTTACCTGTTATTAAACTTATAACATTATTTTGATGGATTCACAGACAAAAGAAGAAATTTGTGTGACCATGTCCTTTTGGATTTAACAATGTAATAGGCCGTTCCGGAGTTGCACAGGGAACTGGGGCAAGTTTCAAATTTTAACCAATCGATAAATTGAAACCATCGCATGAAAAATAAAGTCGAGAATGGCCATTTGACCAAGTTTGATGACTTTACATTTAAAAGAGACCAAGTTATGGACTTTGAAACAGTTTAAATTCCATACAAACGTCTCTAATTTTGAGGCTGCGTCCCCCAAAACCATATAAAGTCTTAAAAATTTTTTACTATTTGTCTGATAGTTGTGAAAATTGGCAAATGAAGTGATTTTCACCTCAGTTACTTCCAAATAGTAGGCGCATGACGGAATTTTACTGCTGTCACAAAACTGAAAAACATTTTTAAGAGTTTATATGGTTTTGGGGGACGCAGCCTCAAAATTAGAGATGTTTGTATGGATTTTGAACTATAAAGTCCATAACTTGGTCCCTGTTCAATCTAAAACCATCAAACTTGGGCAAATGGCCAATCTTAATGTTATCTTTCACGTGGTTGTGTTAATTTATCAATTAGTTAAAATTCGAAACTCGCCCCAGTTCCTTACTCAACTCCGAAACAGCATATTTCCTTGGCGCCGTTCCAACGTGGCAGAAAATGTACATTCAACAACAAAGCATGCTTGAAGAAGTGCTGGTTTGCGATGACATGCAGGGTATATTTTCCACAGAAGCGAAATTTATGAATGGAACTATATGATTCTTGTATTGTGAAAAAACTCAAGGTTTTGAGTTTTGGAACTGTTTGAAAAAAGGTATAATCGAAAGAGCTAAATTAACTCCAGTTCGCGGGATAATTTCCTACCAATTATCAGATCAAGAAAATGCAAATGCAACTTACAAAGCTAAATTTATCATTTTGTGCAATTATTTTTAGACTTTCATCAATAAAGTTAGACAGGAATCTCTCATACAACTGAAGTAAATCGACTGGTTGTGAATTAAATTTATATATACACTGTACTACGGCGAATGATTTAGGATGATTGTGTAGACAAAACCGACAGCGAACGATTGAAAAGTTCCAAACACTTGAAATGATTGAAACGCAGCTAAAAATATCAAACGATTGAAACGATTAAAACGATTTGTTTTGCACGATTCAAACGCTAAACTCTGTGAACCAAACGCACGAGGCAAACGGCATGTGCACGATAATTTCCATGGCCGGGATCTCTTGCCGACGAACCCAAACATGTGACACTGAACTTGTCAAAGCCACTGCTTCATTATCAACTAGTACAAAGTTTAATGCGACAGATGAGAAAGTACAATTAATGTGCATCTCAAAAAGGTAAGAATTAGTGTGATATTGTAGTAGGCCGCAATTTTAAGTGAAAATTTGTCCACCTTGTGCGAACGCGTTAAGTTTTTTTAATTTTTCACATGAAATAGGTTTTCTTGATAATTTCTTGTATACAGGTTCATGCACATAAAATTTAGTTTTTGTTTTTGAAGTTTCCAGATAGTTTCTACATTTCTTGCTTTGGGCCGTTTTTTAGTGTCACACCTAATTTGTTACGCGTGTGGTAACCAACACCGTGCACAAGGCCACAAGGACGAAACTGACCATTTTTAATGTCAAAGACAAACAACGAAAATGCCCCTTTTTGCCTTCACCTTTTTTACAGAAATCATCGTCGAAAAACCAAACTTCAACCATCATAACAAAATTCAGTCCTTGTTCTAGCTTAGAAATGACTTTTTGTTCACATTCTTCTCCCAAGCGTAGATACAGCCTTTTGTTCCAATGCATTTGGGCCTTTCTGCCATTTTCAACATCTTGACTGCATTGCATGCTGGGAAATAACGAGAATTTTTGACAGCGCCTGTTCCTTCCCCCACTCCGACCTTCCGCCAAAAATTCCTGCTTGTGGTCATCTTCAGTGCTCACAAATTCCAAAATATGCAGCGGTACATGTAGGTCGAGAAATTCATCAGTAGTCGAGTCCCAAAGGTACTAAGTATCCAACCGGCCAAATTCCCAGTTTGTCGAGTAACAAGCCAAATTCGACAACAAAGTACATCACCTTGCTCGATTCTTTGAGAAAGTGGACTCTTAACTACCGTCACGCTTAATGATGTTCATGATCAGGTAACCACTAAAGATGAAAAATGGCTGTAAACTTAGCAAAAATCGCAAGCAAACCGAACTTGGGCCATTGTTGTAACTCCACAGTTGAAAAATAGCTACGTCAGAATGACGTTTTCAGAAACTTTGAGCATCCAGTGCCTTAGGACAACATCACCTTTCCATGGTAGTTAAAATAAAGAGTGGCAAAATGCTATGGATCGTTTATAGGTGGAAAATCACTCCGAAAACGTAAAAATGGCTGGTAGTCAATGGGTTAATGTATTGAATAATAAAACAATTATCCTGCTCAATCTTGAAGAATATCACTTCATTTTAGCCAACTCAGTCAAGGTATCAGGTGATATTCCATGTACTATTTTGTCGGATAATTATCAAAATACACATATTATTGTACAGAACTATTACTATGTAGTTTTCAAAGATTTGTTATCGAACATTTGACCAAGTAAGGGACAGACCATTAGAAAAAACCAGAAGGGGAAGGGAGGGCAAAAAATTTTTGGTTCATGAAATTTTTTTGAAGCCTACTTGAGTGCAATTTTTTTTTCCAATGCATGACTTTTTTTGGGTACCACTGCTTGAAGGGTTATTCTTAGACAAGTTTCCCTTGCAGGAATTTTTTTTATTGGAATTTTTTGAACTGGAGCCCTGAAAGGCCATAAGAGAAAGTCAAACAGTCAAAAAGCAAAATCATAAAAAAATACCTTGAGAACCAGTCCAAGATCTCCAGTGAATAACTTGGTTGTTGGTTCCTCAAAAGACCATTGACCTAAGAAGAACAGGTTTGTATATTACAACCACTTGTATTGTTAAAATACTTTCCTTTTCAAATTATTTCATGATTATAGAAATAATTAAGAGCAGGCAAAGCAACCATTAAGACTTCTTAAACCTTTCACAAACTCCATGGAGATGAAAATTAGAGGAGAGACCATGATAATGTTCACAAGTGCAGTGAAAATCACCCTTTGCCTGCACAACAATGCATCTTAAGAATATAATAATTATAATTTAAATGGCCACCTCAAGAAATGAAAAAAAAAGCAAATGTTATAAGAGCTTGGGTCTTTGGATAATTATCCTCAGCATTCTTTGTGTACCTAGAAGGTGCCTGTCACTGTTTTCAACAAAGTTGTTAGAGGCTAAGAAAGGTCCATTGCCTATTTGTTACCTTGGAGACATGACTGATGTTAAAAGAATGCTTTCTTACTTTTGCTGCTCCAAGATATGATAACTAACCAATTTTAGCAAGGTTTAAACTGTTACTTACCATCATATTTGGAAATTTCAGCATCCACTCCATCTTTCTTTGCTTCAGACGTCAGCCACCTAAATGCAGAAAAATGATAACTCTCAGTGCTGTCATTTGTGCATAGGGATTGGCTATTATGGCTAGCAACTACAGGGAAGACCAACAGCAAATCAGTTTCGTTTCGCCAAGATTACAAGAAATAATAATAATCATCATCATCATCATCATCAACTAACAATGATGATGATGATGATGATGATGAACAAGTGAGGTAATAAACAAGTATATTCCTGTTTATGTTTCTTTAGCAGCTTGTATTATATGTCCCATCAGTAAAGCTGCGGCTACACGAGCGATTTTTTGCTTGCCATGGTGATGCGATTTTTTGTAAAATTGTCGCGTCGCCGGCACGCGATGAAAATCACCCGTGTAGCCACCCTCGCACAGGTGATGTGACAGCTCAAAAAATCGCAGGAAAAGAATCGTGAAAAGTTAAACTCATTCAATTTCTCGCGATTTTTTTTCTTGCGACTTTTTACCAGTTGCGGTGCCAGTTCAAGGGTGGCTACACTTGCGATTTTCATCGCGCGCTGGTGACGCAACAAAATTGAAAAAATCGCATCACCGGCACGAGCGAAAAATCGCTCGTGTAGCCACGGCTTAAGTGATTTGTTCTTTGTCTGTTATTGTAGGTAATGTTTGTGCTTAGTTTACTCTAAGTATTACTGTATGCAGTAATTAGTTCACTGTGTGTAATGTACCAAAAGTAGCCTATTGTATTTAATGTTTTGTAAGTAGGTTTACTGTAAGTATTATATTGTATTTAGTTTATTGTAATTATTATGTATTGCAAGTGAGTTTTTTTTTGTAAGTTATGTATTGTAATAGTTCATTGTATGTAATATATCATTAAGCGTTAGGCAATTAATTTGTAACATTATTTACATATTGTAGCAAAAAAATAAAAAATTACAAAAAAATCATCATCATCATCATCATCATCATCACTTTATTTAAGTCTCAAGTCTATCTAGCTGAGCACAGATGCTCTACTGATTGGGGAGACTAAAGATGATTCAATAACAGAAGTCTTCCTTTCTTTTCCATATAACAAAACATTTATCAGCATCAAAAATTTCTTAAATTAAACTTAAATTTGTATTTCCTCATCAAGAGATGAAGTCTAGCTCAAAACTATTAGTAAAGGAACAAGGGATAAACAATGCTCAAGGGACAGTCTCTGTATCACAGAATGATACTGTACTCAGAAACTAGGGGTAGTGTTTTTTTTTTCTTTTTAATGCAGATACTATCTTATAACAGAGATGTCTGCAACTGATAGGTTAAAGTGTAACGACAAAGGGATATTATTAGCACCACTTCCTTGCCAAAGAAGTGGCTGGTTACAATAAATATTACACTGCCATTACAGTGACTAACAAACAAGCTTTAAGGGAGATAATTTAACCCTGTAACCCCTAAGGGGTCTCCCTTTGACAAGTAAAATTGTCTGGCATTAGACAGTAAAATCCATAAGTCACTCTTAGGGAGCAGAGTTAAGGTCATTGGCTACCCAGCTGTCCATTGGACAGTAATTTTCAGCAGAGTAAGATTCTGGAAGGCCTGTCACGCACTGCTCATCCACGATTAGTCACAAATATTCCAAGCAGCCATGTTTTAAAAAACAAGACTTACTTGTTGTTTACCTAGCTTGTTTTTAAAATTTCCTTCACATTTCACGTAAACAATGCTAGAGACTTAATAATGATAGCAAATTCTCACTCGTTGCTCTAATGTGGCCCATCTTGGATTGCCAAACTTAAAAACCCTGGGAATGAGATTGATGGTCAAACTTTTCAACCCTTGAATAACCTGGCTGTACAATTGAACTATCTTCATTTACAAACAATTTTGTATATTTTACCTAATCTAATAAGCTGATATCTACCGGTAAGTCAAATTACATCTAAATCTGGGAGCAACTTCAGAATATTCCAGGTGCCACTCTGTACCACCATTGTTTTCCTAGGTCGGCATTCTTTGAAGAACGAAGCAGAACACAACACACACTATTCTTATTCATTGATGTGCAAATAAGTGGCAGGGTATTCTGAAGATTAGCCAAACTATGACTGGTTAAGCTCAATACTTTTTTTTTCTCTTTAAATGACACACCTGCTTATAATAGCAAAGCAGCAAATTTTACTTAACCTTACACACCTTACAGCAATGCATCATCCTCTTAATTTTAGCAGTGTTACAGCCTTAGTAGTACTGCAGTGCAAGAAGTATACTCACAGGGCTGTAATAAGCACCAGGGATTGGGGATTTTCATGAGATTTTGGGGGTCACATCCCCAGCTGCTTTTAGCTGAAAACAGTATATTGAGGAAACCACAACAGCTGAAATCCCTGGCTACTTTTAACATATCCCTATCTACCTCAAAAATTGGTGACAGCTCTGCAATCAAGTTTTGCCGGGTCAATTCCCAGAGTTTAAAAAAAGTGACAAGTACGTTCTTAAACATATGGGGTGGCAGTGCACCTGTTGTACTCAAGGAGTTTTGCTCTGGCTTACTATTAGACATTAAAAAAGAAAAGAAAAACAAGCATAAAGATGTATGTTCGCTGAACTCAATAAAAAGTCGATACAACGAAATTCCTAGTAAAAGCGCGGAATATTCTAAGGCAACATAAAGATGACAATTTTCATTTGGGTGGGACAGAAAACAACGCGCGTGCTTTTTCAGCTGCTCGTAAATATAATAATATTATCCACACAAGACACAGTCTCGAGTTTTCAGTAAAATCGCACACACTTTCAGCATTTCTGTCAGCAGGAAGTATCACGCTACCAAAGAAATGCAAGAAAGTTTTACCATCTGTAGACAGGATTGAGCGTGACTGTTAGGTCAAAACCAATTCAAACATGCTTGCGTCTGCACAGTTACATGTAACTTAAATGCGGCAGTTTTGCAACTGCAAACTACACCCAAAATATTAGGAATTAAACCACGAAAATAAATTATATCTACAACTTTCTGTGTAGGATTACCTGCTCTCAAATTCGCTTCGCTTAGCAAAGGGTTCCGCAAAGAAAACAGAGTCCTCGTGTTCCAAAGCAATGACCGGCGGTGTGTACGACTCGGTTTCCACTGGTTTCTTTTTCTCTTTACCCTGTCAAACGTTAAATACGAAGCAAAATCAACGTTGATACAACTCTGAAGCACGCAAAAGAAAGATTGCATTTTTCTTACCTTATCTTCTGGCTCGTTTTCGCTGTCAACTTCAACATCATCTTCGTCATCATCGCCAACGTCTTCAGCGAATGACAAAGTACAAAGAAGTGCTACAAGTCCGAGATACACTAACAACTTATTTAGCCGCATGGCGAGGAAAACTTCACGTCAGATTACTATTTCGAGATTCTGTCTAAAATTAAAAGATTAACAATGGCAAGGAGGAACTGTTGAGGAACCAAGCCACTAAAATAACTGCACAGAGAATTCAAATCCGACGCGTGGATGAAACTGAATGGTCGAAAGGATCGACACATGGCTCTTGAGCCGTGAAGGACTGGACACCGCGAACCTCGTTTTAGCTCGTAACCTAGCCATAAAACAATAGAGGTGCAACTGATAAAGATCCAGTGAAATTAGAGGTTCCAAAGAGGTGCAGCCCTACCCAGCTTTTTTGGGGGGTGAGGGTTGGGGCACTATAGTTTCTAACCCCGTTGGTTTGATTAGTTCATTTTGATTTTACCGATTTATAATTTTGAGAGATCGCCATTTTATATATATATATATACATACATACATACATACATACATACATACATACATACATACATACATACATACATACATACATATATATATATATATATATATATATATATATATGTGTGTGTGTGTGTGTGTGTGTGTATGTTTGTATGTGTGTGTGTGTGTGTGTGTGTGTGTGTGTGTGTGTGTGTGGCGTAAAAAAACGGTACCATAAAAAACCCGTTTTTTTACAAATATATATCTTGTAAAAATGCAGCTTTTTTACAATTATATATTTGTAAAAAAACGGTCCGAGTGCTATTACTTTACAACGACTTATGCCAGTGTCTTAAATTGTTTTTGTGCTTTATGCTAGGATTATAACTACTATTTATTGGTAGCAATCATTTTCCCTAGCCTCTCATAAGTGCGGAATAATGCGAAACACTGTTTACTTAGATGTCACGTCTTATAAAGGTGCAGGAAATTTACAATTCAGTTTTGTAAAGAAACGGTCCGAGCGCTATAACTTTACAACGGCGTATGCCAGTGTCCTAAATTGTGTTTTATGTTTTATATTAGGCATATAACTACTATTTATGGGTAGGAATCATTTACCCTAGCCTCTCATAAGTGCGGAATAATGCGAAACACTGTTTACTTAGATGTCACGTCTTATAAAGGTGCAGGAAATTTACAATTCAGTTTTGTAAAGAAACGGTCCGAGCGCTATAACTTTACAACGGCGTATGCCAGTGTCCTAAATTGTGTTTTATGTTTTATATTAGGCATATAACTACTATTTATGGGTAGGAATCATTTACCCTTGCCTCTCATAAGTGTGGAATAATGCGAAACACCGTTTTCTTACATGTCACGTCTTGTAAACTGGTGCAGCAAATTTACAATTCAGTTTTGTAAAAAAACGGTCCGAGCGCTATAACTTTACAACGGCGTATGCCAGTGTCCTAAATTGTTTTTTATGCTTTATGTTAGGCATATAACTACTTCTTATGGGTAGGAATCATTTACCCTTGCCTCTCATAAGTGGGGAATAATGCACAGACCGTTTTGTTACATGTCGACTCTTGTAAAGGTGCTGGAAATTTACAATTCAGTTTTGTAAAAAAACGGCCCGAGCGCTATAACTTTACAACGGCGTATGCCAGTGTCCTAAATTGTTTTTTATGCTTTATGTTAGGCATACTCATTTACCCTTGCCTCTCATAAGTGGGGAATAATGCACAGACCATTTTGTTACATGTCGACTCTTGTAAAGGGGGTGTCTGGAAAACTCAGACCTGGAAAACTCAGACCTCAGACCTCAGACCTCAGACCTAGAAAACTCAGACCCCCTCAAAACTATACAAATTTTCAAAGTCAAATAAACGTGGGCAAAATGAATTATCGCCGTTCAGTGCGCTGAAATGTTACACCCTCTATTTATCGCAGATAACAAACACTTCACCTTTGTCGTCTCATGTTATTATAATCGGCTCCGAAGCACAAGACCTAGAAAACTCAGACCCCCCAATCTGGAAAACTCAGACCCCCTCATGAACGGCGATAATTCATTTTGCCCACGTTTAATTGACTTTGAAAAATTTTATAGTTATGAGGGGGTCTGAGTTTTCCAGTTTGGAGGGGTCTGAGTTTTCTAGGTCTCGTGCTCCGGAGCCGATTATAATAACATGAGACGACAAAGGTGAAGTGTTTATTATCTGCGATGAATAGAGGATGTAACATTTCAGCACACTGAACGGCGATAATTCATTTTGCCCACGTTTGTTTGACTTTGAAAATTTGTATAGTTATGAGGGGGTCTGAGTTTTCCAGTATGGGGGGGTCTGAGTTTTCTAGGTCTCGTGCTCCGGAGCCGATTATAATAACATGAGACGACAAAGGTGAAGTATTTGTTATCTGCGATAAATAGAGGGTGTAACATTTCAGCGCACTGAACGGCGATAATTCATTTTGCCCACGTTTATTTGACTTTGAAAATTTGTATAGTTTTGAGGGGGTCTGAGTTTTCCAGATTGGGGAGTCTGAGTTTTCTAGGTCTGAGGTCTGAGTTTTCTAGGTCTGAGTTTTCCTGACACCCCTTGTAAAGGTGCTGGAAATTTACAATTCAGTTTTGTAAAAAAAACGGCCCGAGCGCTATAACTTTACAACGGCGTATGCCAGTGTCCTAAATTGTTTTTTTATGCTTTATGTTAGGCATATAACTACTTCTTATGGGTAGGAATCATTTACCCTTGCCTCTCATAAGTGGGGAATAATGTACAGACCGTTTTGTTACATGTCGACTCTTGTAAAGGTGCTGGAAATTTACAATTCAGTTTTGTAAAAAAACGGTCCGAGCGCTATAACTTTACAACGGCATATACCAGCGTCCTAAATTGGTGTGTACTTTGTGCTAGGCACATAATTTGGTAACACTCATTTTCCCTAGCCTCTCATAAGTGCGGAATAATGCGAAACACCGTTTACTTCCAATTGTCACGTATTGTTAAGATGCATGAAACTTACAATTCAGGTTTATAAAAAAACGGTCCGAGCGCTGTAACTAGCCAATGACTTATGAGAAGCTAGGGAAAGTGATTGTTACGAATAAACAGTACTATATGGCTAGCATAAGGACACTGGCATAAGTCGTTGGGAAGTTATAGCGCTCGGACCGTTTTTTTACAAAACTGAATTGTAAATTTCTTGCACGCGGCGCGTTCAAAAGCGGTGACCTTATGTTGTCTCGAATTGTTACACGCCGGGTAAATTTATCGCCGTCAAGAAATAATATGGTTATGGCTAACATAGTTATGAAAACAACACAGTACTAGTGCATTTTAGTAGGAAGAGCTAAGCTTACTACTTCTGTTTATGAAAGTAAATAATAAATGTACTGCTCCACTCTAAAGCAATGGTTGAGACTCCTTGATGCGTGACGGTTGTTATTGTATGACTGTCTGAAAAGCCGGTTTGATTCATTGTTTACCCTTGCGAAATGGATTCCCAGAAAACTTGGAATTCCTAGGTATTCCTAGGAATTCCTAGGAATTCTAAATAATTCCAAGTCATGCAAATTACGACAAAGCCAAAGGCTTGGAAGTTCTTAGAATATCTAGGAATGTTTACTGATCCAATTGGGAATGACTTGGAATTCCTAGGAATTCCAGGAATTCTAATACTAAACAGAAATCGCATATGGAATTGCTGGGAATGTCTGGGATCAATGGTAAACTGAGACATCAGAATGCAAATTTCAGAATTTTGAGGTTAATCAATATCAATTTAAAGTTCCACCACTTTAAGTTAAACAAAGACTGGAAAGCTTTGTGATTCTTTAAGATCAAGACTTTAATTCTGTCAAGGAAAGTGACTAAGCCTAATAAGCAAAGTGCTACGAAACACAACATAGCCCTAATAAAGACAAAAACACAATTACATAAAATAGAATACAAATCTTAAGTCACGCAATTATGCAGTGACTTATCCAAAAAGCTCATGAAACTTGGGCGTTGAATTTACAAAGTCCTTTGAAATGAAATGAACGTCAAAGCGAGAGTTTAAGCGATGAATTTTTCTCACCTTCACGAACTCATTCAACTCTTTGCTTCCTCGACAACGTTCGAAACAAACATCTAAAGCATCTTTTTTTACAAACTCAAGAAGATGATCTCTCATGAAGTGTGTTTAACGTCAAAAATCTTCGTTATTTCGGGAGTCATTAATCCCCCAGATCTGAATGATTCGTGTTGGAAGCAAGGAAAGCGAACGGAAAAGGTATCACTGAAGACCATAATAAG
>JAEMWC010000151.1:0-32500 GCA_016490735.1 Pachyseris speciosa
GAAAAACGCAAAAAGCATGCGCGAACTCCGAGCGAGTGCAAAGACCCAGAGAGAATTAAAAAAAAAAATGGCGTCTTTTAACTTTTTTATCTCAAAAATCACGATATGCCTCTGCAGGCATCCTGGTACGCGGCAATAATTATTCCAGAGAAATAACTTGCTGTACATAATCCCTTCTTGTCCTTCAATTTTCTCAACACTTCTTGAACTATAAAAATCGTTTTGAGGTTCTCGTTTCTCTCGCGGCATGAAAAGAGATCGCTTTCGGAAGCCCATTTATTAAGACTGATGTGGCTATCTAAGCAAACTGCTGAATATCTAAGGTCGAGAGCTCAAATGAGGTTAGGGAAAGAGTCAGTCTCTTATTTTCTGAGTTTGCCAAAGTTTCTCGTTTTTTGTCAGAGCGGGTTTTTAAATTGTTGCGCAAAAAATTTAACTAGTAATAGTTCTCACTAAAGCTGCCCCCGCTTTTTTTATGTTATGGAGTGTAGAATATCTTCTGAAGTGAAACTTTGTACAGGGAAAGGCCATTTATTTTTGAAACCTTTTTTGTTATCTGACATGCTTGGTTGAAATTTGAAGAAATCAGGAAAGTGCAAGCGGACAGTAGTATCATCCATTCCAGCGGTCATAACCCTTATCATCTGGTCTTGTCTTCTGAGACTTGCCAATATAGGTCAAGTAATGATTCCAATCATGGTCACTCTTCCTGTTACCATTAACTTGTTGCACGTGTCCAGTGAAGCCTGTTTAAAAAAAACATAAATAAATACTATGAAATGGGTTTGTAATAGTTTTTCTGTTTATTTTGTCAAGTTGTAGTGGGTGAATTCTTCAGTAAATGGTAGAAATTGTAAAGACAGGTAGATAATATTCATTGAGAAATTCTAAATATTTAGTCGTAATTTTAAAGGATATGAACTTTCTATTCCCTTGTAAAGCACCTAGAACATTTGATTTATATAAATTTTATCATCATCAACATTACAACTACATCCTTTTGGCATGTCTCACAGAATGAAGGTTCCTAGAAATGAAAATATATTCATTTTATCTGGAACAAGCTTGCCAAAGGTCTTTTCCTCAAAAAACTGACTTAAGCAAGCATTGCAATCTCTTGCCAAAAAAGACGGGCATTGTTGTCTTAAATAAGCCCAAAGAGGTTCCTTCCTTGACTGATTTCTTCCAACAGTCTACTGTTTTCTGGTGGCTCAATGTATCTTGAGCATGTGTTAAAAACTAGCTCTGTGAATTCATTTCTCACAGTCAAAGTTGATAAATGTGGCAAAAACAAACACGACGGTATTTCTAGAAAACAATCCAAGGCACAAGAAAAAGTTCGAAGGATGCTTAAAACTGGATTAATGAAATGGCTTTTTCGTTTCAGCATTATTAAAGGGGCATTCTCACGCTATTCTACCATCAATTTAAAAAGCTTAAAAGTGCCAATTATGCATCAGTGAAAACCTTAAAAATAATGGCCTAGTTTTGCTGCCAAAGACTGTAGTACTGCATTGAGACTGTAAACCGGCCTGTATTCTATGAAAGATGACGAGGATGGAAATGGATTGAAATTTGGAAAACCTTGCCAGTTTTTTTTTTCAAAATTTCAAGCCATGCATTGAAAAATCACCCAAAAAATTATTATGGTTAGCTCTCCCTGCTAAAATTTCATTGGAATTCATCTTGCTGATTCTGTAGGAGCATTTTTGGCAGAACTGAACCAAAAACAGCAACTCTGAAAATAAGCCAATATCACAACCCATGAGTCACTAAGCCAGTTCTTTGTCCTTTTCTCAATCACTGAATATACTTTTGGATTGTGGTGCGAATCTTTAGGTTTGATTTGCGTCTGACAAATCCAAGTGTGACCGTGACTTCCGGTCAAAGAGATCGATGATAAATGCGAGTTTCCTCAAAGACCTCGGTGAGCAATGCGAGTTTCCACAATTTTGACTCGAGATCGAAGGGACTTCGATGCGATTTTTCAACAAATAAAAACGCACTTACCTTTCGAATTCAGAATCTCAGAATCTTGGACTTCAGAACCTTCGCGTGTTTATTCGACCCCCAGCGAATTTTCGGCAATCCTTTGCGTACTTTTCGCCAATCCTTTGCGAGCCGTGTTCTCAAAAATCGAGACTTTTTCTGCTACGGCGCCGAATTTTCCTCTCTATACGCGGGGATTTTCTAGGTGCCTCCTCGGGTTTTGGCCGTCTGGGCCAAAACCCTGCGGGGGCAATTATCGTTCTTGCAGTCAGGTAATCAACGCTTGGAGACATTTGGCTACATTGAGGTTTTCCATCATGCAAATCCCTTTTAACATATGAAAACCGCGAGGAGCAAAATTTTTAAGTAAAAAAACAGTAAAAAGTAAAAAACAAACAAGCATTAAAGACGTTAAGATCCCTAATGTTAATACGGCGTGTAAAAAAACCGTGCCAGAAAGTCTTGCTGTCATGATCAACCTCTTGCACAATTTGTGGCAATATACAGCAAATCACTGCATGAATATCTAAGGTCGACAGCTCAACTGTGGTTATGCTGTGTTTGCCAAAGTGTCTAGTTTTTTGCCAGAGCGGATTTTTGATTTGTTTCTCAAAGATTATTTTATGGATTTACGGTGTGGCCAGTATTCACTGAACACGTACGTTCGGCTGCTTATCGCATCATCTACTGTATTTCTTTAGAGAACTTCAGCTTGTCATAAACAGTATACACTGAGTTTAATGCCGAAAACACAGCCAAAGTACGGAAGTATTTTTGAAACGGTTTAACTAAACCAGTGAGTGTTTATCGATACTCAAGTTTGTTTTTGTTGTAGACAATTTTCAATTTCAAATTTTCAGCAGTATAGCCAGAATTCAACTGTTCGTTGGAAAAATATGTTTAGTAACCAACACCTCCAAATTATTCCCCTCATATTATTGCCTTTTCTGCCTTCGCTAAGAATTCAGAAGTGCATTGTCCTCCCACATCACCCAACGTTCTTTCAAAACTGAAAAACTTTGCACACTACAGACTAGGAGAGCAGGTTATTTAGAAGTTAATTAGGCTTAAAGGAGTTAGTTATGCAATTGCATCGCCTTTTTTTTTTTGTAAAAAGTCGTTTCACTTGTGTTGATGCAAAAAGAGCAAATGATTCATCTACACCGATTTCAGCACTCGACAAAGTCCCATTGACTTATGGCTGTTATGCGTGTGTGGCCTCATACACCACAAGCCTTTTTGGGACATCACGCCAAGCCGGCCACTTGCTGAATGGAACAGGTCACCACTAGGAGTGGTCACAGCCAGAGTTTTGTTACGTCCCTAGTGGTTCTTTTACGTCCCACAGAATCAGAGAATTATGAAGAGTTGTGAGACGGGGCCTACGGTTTATCGTCCTTCTCCGAGAAGACTAGAAAGTCTAACCGTTTGTAGATGTCATTCCAAAGGCAGCACTTTCTCCTCAATTATTTAAAGACCCTGAGTGTTGGTCCGGCCGAGGTTTCGAACCCGCGACCTCTCGCAAGGTAGTCCGGTGCCCTACCACTCGGAGCTAACCAGTCGGCGGTTATTATTCAAATGAACTGACTCTCAGCTATCGACAAAAGCGGCTGACTATCCTTGACATTTATCCAAAGCGCAGTGCGTTTACAAAAACACTTTTCAACTTCTTTGAATGATGAAATAAACAACTTTCAGTGTGTTCATTTTTTTCTTACTGCGACAAGCTAATCGTCAGTGTCCAAGAGATCACTGTCTTCAAGGCAGTCCGGTTATAACAAAATTCGATTAAACTGACAATTTAAAAATCATTTAGGACTGAACGCTACATTAACAAGCAGTTGTTTACAAAGTTAACGACCAAACGATGGAAAGATGGAAAAAAAATAATCTTATTTCCCTTGATCACAAACATACTTAGTCTCCTACGCAGCCGTTCTTTGGGTCGTCTCGCAACGCACTAAAACATACCCAAATCAGATCAAATCACATGAATACTCGCCTTTTAGGGAACTTCAAAGCTTTTAATTCAACTGCATAATTCTTCTCTCGTCTAACACTTGTTGATATACAATCCTATATGTGCTTATTACTCCGGTAAAAGAAATGAAATGACAGGAAAACACTTCGCACGGTGCGAACGCTCTTCTGGCATCGTGTTCGATTTCATTCAAAAGATCAACAAGAGTCCGCGAAAAGCTCTCGAGCGGTGATGCGCATGCAGAACGTTTTTCCGCTCTGAAGTTTTTAAGAGGGGCCCTTCTCCAACATTGGGGCGGTGTTTCAAAATATATTTTCTTTTTCATGTTTCCATCCCTTCTTTACACTCTTTGAAATTTCACTCAAATTCAAGTACACCGCCACCTTAAAAATATAGCCAAAATGTACAACAACAATGTGATCATTTTTATCGGCTGTCACCGGCTCGATGAAGTTGGAGACATGAGCGTTCTGCTGTGAACTCGTTTTAAAATGTTTCTGGCTGAAGCCAATGAAAAGATAGCAGGAAATTGCAACAACGCTACTTTAGCAAGAGCTATACGTTTTAAAATGTGCATTGTTGTCCGACTAGTCTCACTTTTTTGAGTGGAGAGCGCGTCAACTGTCATTTGTAAGGCTTCGCGGTAAAAGGAGAGCAGCAGGCGATTGAAATTTATTATGCATGTGTTGCGAGTCTTCTCTGATTGTGGACAGCCCGCGAAACATGCCCGCTGGGCATGCCTGGGTAATCATACTGTTGCGGTTTCCGTCCCAGGCCCACCTCGTCCATTCTGGTGCCCCATGTTTGCCCCATCACTTGATTTACGGTAAGTAGACGATCGTGCACCCGCCTGACGCGCAAACAATGTACAGCGAAGAGCTCTTCTGTAGGACGGCAGCCGCCATGCATAGATGAAGATATCCAGAGCCACCTTGATAAAAAGCATTAAATCGCTAACTCGTATTCCTATGTGTATGTTGATGTTTTCTACCTCGTTTTTTGGTTTTCTGAAAAGATGTATGTAGAGAACTATAATATGCAGCGACGCCGAAGCTAGCAGAATGGCGGTTAGGTAAAACGTCATGACCGTGAATTGGCGTTCACTGTGTCGTTTCTTGTACGATGTCCTCTTCTGGACAGAATGGCTCAAAGACGCCTTTTTACGAAGCGAGGTGCTGTGTTGAAGATGCCGGTTGAAGGACGTGAAGAGCATTACTTGAACGACGACTAAAATTATTGATATGAGGGTGGGGTGTATGATGAGGTCTATTTTAAGATAGGTATAAATATTGATGCCAGTAAACTGAAGCATGGAGAAGCTAGTGATGTAGACAAAGCTCACAGTGAGAAATCCCAAGACGCGATTTTTGGAGACAATTTGCTTGAACCGGTGAGGGTACGTTATGGCGATATACTGGCACACCGAAAGCGCCAAGACAATGAGGAACGAAACCGTGATTGTTATTGTGGAAATAACCCCGCCAATTTTGTGAATCAGCTGATAAACCTCGCTCGGCCTATTTCTGAAGTCGGCGAAGTCGGCGAAGTAGTAGGCTGCAAACATCGGCTCTACGGTAAACCCTGTGAGAAGGTCAACAACGGCAAGGCCGGCGATGAAAAACGTCATTGGCGTGCGAAAACAACGCAGGGGATCCCTGTAAATCGCCGTCAAGAGAAGAGCGTTTGAAATCACGGTTATCGGCGATAAAATACATAAAAAGATCGCGGAGACCAGCTCTAAATGACGATAAACCCGTAATTCGGGCGAAATGTCACTTGAGGAGTTTGCCGTCGAATTCATGACAACCAAAGGCGACGTGCGAAGCGATGATCGGATGTATATGCCACTCGATAAGATAGCAATCTTCTATGAATTTCAACTTTGCTTCTTCCTTCCCAGGCTTTTAGCAGAGTTAACCCTAAAGATTACCTGAAGGAAGATCAATGATAGTGACGAATGCTGTTCTCTTCGATTTGACTGAGTGGATTGCGATTGTAACCATATGTCAGTTTCTCTTCGCCAATATATTCAGTCCATCTATAAGTGACACGCACGTACCACTGTCAGCCGATATTTAATGGCCTGCGGGCTTTTGTATTAACAACCAAGCCAAATGACTGTTTTCCTTGTCAGCAATACAGCGGTGTTATCGAAGATGGGGCAGGACGTAAAATATTACAATTGACCAACGAGATATTGTGCCTTACAGCTTCGATGACAGGTGTTCAAAATGCGCCCAAGAAAACACAAACACTGTGCTGGTTGCACTTGCACTTGGATCAAATGACTCTGTGGGGCTATCGGATGAGATTTCACTTGATTTCTGCTACCAGTGTCGATTAGTACACCAGTTTCTAAAGGGGAAATTAAGAAATATGTTAGAGTAAAGTCACAAAGGTGTTCTCGGCTTTGGTGGTTATGACCCTACCCAAACCACCGCATACTTATCAATTGTTGGTTAGATTGGATGCACATTTGAAACTAGGGAATTTTGAAACCGGTTCGTAAACTGCATAGGATAATATCCTAAAATCTGAACTGTGACAAAATTCGAAACTATATTATATGACAGAGCGATACTATGAAAGCAGTTCGAAAGTAACTTCCAAATGCGGGACGAATAGTATTTCCGCGTGCGCAGTTTTGCCGAAATCAAGTTTCAATATTCAGTGGTTCTTCGAGGAGCTGGTTCCGCAATAAATTTGGTCATCACTAAAATGAGGAACAAAACTGTCACTACGTGGCTCAAAGCTTCGTAATTGAAAAGCGTTGATCAACTAAGTACGTCGAGAATCGACGATCCTTAGAGTTTTATGATTTCATAAGTTCGTTAGTCTGCAAGACATTTTCTCGTCATGATATTACGGTATAATACTCTTCCGAGAAGCACTGAGCCGGCTAGGTTGTGTTTTTGAATAACAAGCGACTGATGCCTATGTAAACGGTTTTAGTAGCGAAGCGCTGTCCACCTGACAATGTAAAATAAAAAACGCATGATAGCTGACATGTGGTAATGCAAATTTTAGAATCTGATGATAAAAGTGCATTTATTCGGTTCGACAGATTTATTTTCTCCATTTCATTACTGAAGAAACCTCTTTCTTTCAACGTAATTCACAACTTCATACTTATTGGACGGCAACGTTTCTGTTTACAGATGTGAATAATAACTGCGGAGAAATTTCACTGAAGAACCTAACTTTCATTCTATGGTGATTTTCTTTGCATCTGTGTTTTCCAAGCTGACTTCAGTTCAAAAATTAAAGTTTCTGCCATTACGCAGAAGAGGTAACTGCAGTTTCTGTAAGCTATTCCTCTCACACTAATCGGCTGTTAACTCGTTTTTATTTTTTTGGGATCAATGTTATTTCCTCAAAGAAGGCAGTATGCAATTTAGTTTGCCAAATAAACTGAGCAAGGAATTACCGCTCATTTAGTGACAGATCAAACATAGTTTTTAAATAACAGAGCCGTGAAATGATTGAAAACATTGAGAGGGTCTTCCCGGGTCGAGCCTGGGGTTTATAAACTCTTACACGCCTCCAATTTCGCTCGTTATATCTCACTACAAAAGGTTTATTTACCTTGTGTTATCAAATAAACCGACCAATACTGCATTCAGTTTATGGCGTTAATGTAGACTGTGTAATGAGCCCAGTTATTTGCATTTGAACGCAGAGGTTCGCGGGCCTAGCCTATGGGTCTTTTAAAATAGAATAGAACGTGCTTATGGGAATAAATTCACATATACGTATGAACCTTTTTGCAAGCTGTTATCAACCCAGAATCCAGCTGATGAAGCTTTCATCGCCTTGATCAATTCCTTTGAAGACGGCAATACTTGAGGAATTACCTCAGCGGAAATTGTGTGTTCAGTCAATTCAATTAATTCCCTTTCGTGTTCAGCTTGTGATACCGCTCCATCAAGATAAGTTGAGAGCAAATAAGTTGAGGCATAGAAGGGGACTAATGAATCAGCCATCACTTAATATACTACTTACACAGTTCAAAGAGACAAAAAATGATCGATCTCATTATTTTGGGCAAAAAAATGGTGGACAGCAAATCAAAGCAGGAAATCCCCTTCTTTTCGTTCTTCGGCCTATGTTTTTTTCGCCTCTTTTTAAGAGTGTCCAGGAAACCAGCCCGACTGGAGGTAGTCGTTTGTTTCGATAAGGAAATTGCTGATTGATCTGATTGAGTTTTGCCGAACTTCTTTCATGCACATAATCAGTGTTGCACGGTAAACGAGCTCTTGAGCTACAAAGCACGATATCACATCGTCTAGTTGAGTAATGCTCAGGAATCGATTTGTAGCTGTGGATTTCAGTATCAGCTTGGGATTCAGTTTTTATTTGGTCAATACGTTGGCGCGAGCCAGTACGAAGAAAAATTAAAAATATTTCTTTTGTCACCGTTGCCCTTCAAGGTGAGGTCCTGTTATATTTTACGTCTTCGAGACTGATGAAGCTCAACACTATTAGCTAATATCACCTGGTGAACAAAAGTTGAACTTTTCAAGTTTCCAAATTAACATTTAAATGGCTACAGTTTTCAAACCCTGCCGATTGAATTTGATAACAATTGAAAATTATGTTTTCTTATATGCCTTGCATTTGAGAAGCTCAAAAAGAGTGTTTTTCTCAACCGCGTGAGTGTGTTTGGCAGCTCATGTCACAAATGTGACCGCTGAAACCAATTCTTTATAGGTGTATTTCAAAAATACTCATTTGTCAGATATCGTCATGAAATCACTTATGAACAGGTTATGACAATTATTTGGGTATGACATTGATGTATTTGCGAAAACACTGCTTTCTCATCATGCACGACCCAAGCGGGATTATTTCGATTTGAAATCCAATCGGCATAAAAGTACAATCAAAAATTCTTTGTGAAAACTTCCATGTTCAGGAGGTAACTTCGCAGAGATCAAGACCTGTGTTGCATCTCGTTGGCAGAGCAGTTTTCAGTTGACAAAGGACGAAAGAAACGGAATCGTAAATAATATATACACAGTGCCTGGGAGGATGAAAGAGTTTTCTTGGTGGGATAGTTTACAGTGTAAATTTCCAAAGCTAAGTGCCTAATTTTAATTGAGATCAACACGTGAAAAGTTGCAGAATTGCAAACGTTTCCTCTTGCTTCTTCTTTTTTAGTTAAATTGTTGTCATCCTGTTAGCCGTGGTACTCTGGAGATCAATAAAAGCTGAGAAATTATAAGATGTTTAGACTACCTTTCAGATCAACAACCGCTTGTTATCTTTCTACGAATAGCAGAATCGCTGGAAAAAAGATAACACCCTAATAACGCTGACAATTTTTATCCTTGATGGACGATCACTGCCGATTTACCGCGCAAACAGAAATCTGCTAAAATGTTTGATCAGGTGTGTATGGCTACAGAATTGTTTATCGCGAAATAGAGGAGACGTCTGACTCTTACGGTCAGACCAAAGACCTTGTGGCTTTTTAACCGTCACTTTTAAGAGAGACTTTTTTTAAAAACTTTTTAACAGTGTTGCTACAATGCTAATATCGCCGGAAAATAATGATAAGAACAAATGAAGTGGCTGTAGTGAGTGGTGATGCAGTCCAATTCTAAGGGAAGTATATACATTTAAATAAAGCAACCAAGTTACTCCTTTTTGCTTCCTAGCAAATTCAACCAACTTTTTTAGGCGTATCACCTGTATGTTAAAATTCAAATATTATGGCGCTGTATAAAAACACCGGCGACCTCTGAGGGTGCTTTAAAAACATTCGAACGGCATCTCGATTTGGCGTGATAAGAGATATTTCAAAACTTGTACCTTGATTCCCAAGCCAAAGAGTTAAGGAGGACGCCAGATATACTGAACTCAGTTTGTATAATTTTATACTGGAGTAACCTTGAGCACGGCGTTCCCATGCTACTTCCAGTCTGTGCATAAGAATTAAATAAGTAATTTTGGCATCTGTTCTTAAATAATCCCACAATGGTTTCACGAAATTTAGGCGGAAGATATTTACCTGCGTCCAGAAGTGAATGGAACGGTCACCGAGCGAAATGCTGCTGAAGTCTTTTGTGCTGCGATTCAAAGTTGTTCTTTCAAGGATCGTGAAGCGAAGAAGCATTTGAATAATAAACATGCTGTATGGAAGTCTTCCTACGGATCATTCAACAAGCAATTATTATGATCTACGTGTGATTTGTTTAATCATTTTTGAGCGCTATTTCGTCATCAATTCATGTTTAATTTATTCCGCGACAACTAACCTCCCACGCAGCTGAACGATGGGGAGATTTTTGCAAGCACGTTTACCTGTAAAACTGAAGAAATCCTGAACAACCAAACTAGCAAGGGACGCTTGAGGGGTCAAATACCTTTATCCCTAAAATAATGGTAAAATCATCCAAACTCGTTGCCACAGCGATGAAATGAAAGTCCACTAAACTTACACTTTTTTCAATTACTGCCGTCTCTAGGACATAAAGTTTTCCGAAATACACCCCTTACTCCCATATCACAGTGACAGCTATTTTCGCGGTATTTTTACTGGTTTCAAAGATTTCATTTTTTATATATATTTTTTCGTCATTACCACAGTAGTTTTTCTTCATAACCATTATTTTTTGGTCGCTTTAATAATTGATGTGGGACACCAAAGGTAATTCATAGTCTGGATGACAAACCACTGTGGCTCGAAAACGTGTCCATCATCTGGGGAAAGGTAATCAATCCTTTCAAGACAGTTTGATGTTGCATTAATTTTATAAGAGAATTAATTTTGAGTCACGAAAGAAAGGGTCGATAAGACAGTAATAAAAATTTTGACAGAATTATCAAAGAACTGCCCTGCGGGTTACTTTATTTAACAAATAAAAAAGCCTTAACCGTGCTTTGTTCTGTTAATTATAAGGCACGCAAGGAAGTGACGAGAGCACGAAAGAAGTAGGAAGAAGCACGAGCCGCAGGCGAGTGCTTCTAACTACTTCTTGAGTGCTCTCGTCACTTCCTTGAGTGCCTTATAACAGAACAAAGCACGGTTAAAGCTTTTTTATTTGTTTTATAATAAAGAATTTCTTAAATTCCTCACGCATTCGGCTAAAATTTTCGGAAAACTTTATTTTCCAAATCCTACGAGTGGCGTCAGCCGTGCAAAGTACTCTCATAAGGCACGCTAAAACAGACCAATCACAATCCTTGTTAGAATGGCTCAATACATTTCATTGGTTAAACACGACTAAAGCTGTCAAAATGTCAAACCATCAAAGTTCAGAAACCATGAAAGTGCAAGTTGTTTTTTAGTATAAAATCGCGATCAAAAAGCATATTGTTCAGAGAAATTCGGCGGAATTTTGGCTCATGCATTCGCTAAAAAAGGCGCAATGATCAAGAGCTAGTTTTAAAAGACACTCAGGAGGGTGAATTTTCGAGTGAAAAAAGAAAGTGCAAAAGATTTTATTCGTGAAAAGCTTGAACTTGGATCGGCTTGCATGGCGCCCGGCGTAGCGGGATTGTGTGGTTGAAAACAAAATGATGATTCTACGGCATCTTGCAGCTCACCAAAAAGGGTCACAGAACAGTTTACCATTAATGGGAGGAACGAGTAGCTCAAACTTGGAGAACGAAGTTCTTTCTTTGGACAGTCCGTTTGCTATGTTTACCGATGCGTGTTTTTAAGCGGATGTGTTTTTTCAAGTGATGGAAACCTCTACAACGACAGCTGAATTAAATAAATTTCAGCTTTGAACATTTGGTTTAATTGTTGTTACTTTTGTTCAGGACTGAAACTCGTATTTATCTCTCGACTGGATGTAAATAGTAATCATCTACACTCGTTTTGGACGCAAATTAAGAAGTAAGCTTAAGCTTAGTTGAACTGTTTTTTCGTTTGCTTTGCGAGCGAAGAGTGATTTTACTCCGCTTGGCTGACTGTTTTTCGACGTGTCTCAGCAATGTTGAGAAAATTTTGCCCTTATGTTCTTAACACGTAACTGGAATTAGTCCTCGAAAACCACTTGTGTTTTCAGAAGTTGCTGAAATTGCCCTCGTCGCTCTGTGACTCGGACACATTCAGCAACTTCTGAAAACGCGCTTGACATTGAGCTTAATCCTTAATTTTTAATGCTGTTATTTGTGGTGTTACTCGCAGAAACAACTTCCAAATCCACTGAGGCTAACCGCTCGTTTTCATACACATTTTATAGGTCGTAAAAGACGTCTGAGTCAAAATAAAAAACCGAGGGAAAAATTCAGATTTTCATTTGGGTCTATGGCGTGACACCGTACTGCCCGTGCATCTGTACTCTCATAAGGCACGCTGTTTTAACCAATCGGAGATCGCGTTATATCGAAACTTTATCATAATAGAGAAATACTGAATGATAAAGGAAATATACATTGAACACTAGATAATTACACTGACTTCGCCTCCCCGTAAGCGACCATTTTCCCGCTAACACGAAAATGTTCCCAGTCAATTCATTTCAATTTCAAACTCTCGAATCGACTACCTATTGTAAGCAAGCGCGACCATTTCTAGAGCCCACAGTTTAAAATTTTTATCATTGTTGTTATCATTTGGTAAGCGACCACTTTTCAGATAATCCTATCTCTCCCAGACACTCGAAAGCTCTCAGAAAGATGCGGTTTTCAGGCTTGCTTGCATGTTCCCGGCTCACAAAGTAGTTTGTGCTAGTTTGTGTTGGGGCGAGGAAAAATTTGCTGAGGGAGTAGGCGCGAAAGCTTAACGTTCCTCTGCCCCAACCCTCTACCGGTCAAGCAACAATCCAAGATGGCAGCATCGAAAACCTGGTCTGTCGTGCGTTCCGTTCCAAAATAACGCCTGCACTGCAGGCTAGGAGTACTCTGGAGGGAATGTTTTGCATTAATCTTATCAGTTTTACGAGAACCCAGTTCTGAATTCACCAGATACCTCAACTATCAATCAAAACGATTCATTACGACAAACCAGAAGATAAGAAGACCATCTGCATTGTGAACTGCTTGTAGTCTCTAATACCGGCGATGGATTGTTGGGTGGTGAAATACACGCGCGCGCGAAGTTGCGAGGAGACGCGACGCGAGGGGTCACTCTATCTGCAGTGTCTTTCTTCTTGCTTTCCTTTGCATCTCTCGCGGCTTCGTCGCTTGCGCGCGCTAGATCCACTTTAAACAAACTTCAAACACCACAAGGTACTCAAGGTGGCTCAAAATGGTTTCGTTCTTTTTAAACACCAACTCTTTGATGGAACGATGCTCCCACAATTTTTCGTTTGTTTCCTTCAACATGGTATCCAAAAATTTCCCAATTATTTCTCAACAAGTTGTGTTCACTGTTTTAACATATAAGGTTACCATAGCAACAGCACAGCCTCTTAGAAACACCCTTAATTTTGGGTTTATGTGCCTGTAACTAAAAAACGAGTTGGATGACCTCCATTTTTTGTTAATGAGTTGAAATCAACATATGAAGATTCATCTTTCTGCAAAGTTTGAAAAAAAAATCGTTAAATGGGGTTGAGAGCCACCTTAATTTTTCTTATGAGTGAGTCTAAACCCACTCATAAGAATTGAAAACAGACCCGTTTTTTTTTAAAGAAAATTTGGTTTATGAGAATGAATATATGAAATCATATATTTGAACTGCGGATTAATGATAGAATATGTGAATGATCATCGCAGTTATCAACACTACTTAAGGGCAGTTTGCTGTAAGGACCGACTAAGGGTATGCAAGATAGAAAAAAGCGATTTTCCCCAACTTTGTCAAATAAAGGCCAAAGTGGACTAGTTATAAAAATATATGTTTCCAGTCGTTTAGGTTTTTATTTATTTTTTTATGCATTTTTTTGGATTTTGCGCACGGCGGCAGCCTAAATCAACGCCGAAATTGGGAATTTTCCGAAACCGCAGACTGCAAGTTGTTTTGCAGTAGTTCAGAGACCTGCTTGTTGAAAAATGTTGAAAACAACAGCACATACACGAAACGCAATCAAATGTTCAAACGCTACTGCTTTTATTGGGATGCAAGGCATCTCAGTCACCAATTCCCAATTGAGCTAATCAACAAGTGTTAACTATGTTCTTTTGTGCGTTCAGGAACAAAGCGGAAGGGGCGCCTGCAATCAGTGATTTAGTGCAGAGAGAGAACAATGGCACTGGGTGTTGAATAGTAAATATGTGATATATTGCAGTCAGCTTCGGGCTACGCCCTCAGCTGACTGCAATATATCACATATTGCTGCCGGCCTCAGTAACTATCTAATACATATCAGCTAGAAAATAGTGCAAGAATTAAATGAAAATCTTACCTCGCAAACGAGCAGTCTAGCTAGACAGATGTTGTAAACATTACAAAAACAGCTCTTCTGCTTCCAAATTAAATAGGAAGTTTGAAAAAAAAAATGTAAACAAGAGCTCTATCAGCTCCCTTTTTATCAGAACCTCAACTGAGCAGCCAGTCAGCAAGAATATGAACATATGGCACCCTGGGAAGTTTGCTTACGTTTTAGAATGGTCATTTCATTTCACAAGGTTAGTCAGCTTTACTGTACAGCTGGAGCCTATAAACGCGACACCATAATACTCAATACAGAAGCACTCCACACACGACTACTGGAGTAAGCCCAGCAAAACTGTCATTTGGAAGAGAGATTCGTTGGAAGCTACATGGTGTGGAAGAGTTGCGTTCAGGTAGCAACGACAGTGAAGTTCTGGACACGGATCGCGAAAGAAAGCAAAAGGGAAAAGACTATGCTGACAATCTGAGAGGTGCTTGAGATTCTGATCTGAAGGAAGGAGACAAAGTGCTTCTACAGAAACCCACAGTTGATAAGCTGTCCCCATCATTCGAAACCACACCCTATGAGGTGGTCAACAAGCAAGGAAGTCATGTTGAAATTAAGTCTCCTTCTTGTGTTCGCTGCAAGAGAAATGTTACTCACCTACAGAAGTACGTGGAAGACAAATCACTGGAACCAGCAGACAGTGATCCACAAGACACATTACCACATGATCCGAAACCTAGTGAGGAAAAGGAGCAGAACGTTCCCACTCAGCATTATGTGTAGAGATCCAAGCGCAATCGTCTACCAGAGAGGTTCAAGGATTATGAACTTGGTTAAGAATAACTTGCGTATGAGATGCACATTTCATGACCCAGTCATATTTCACACTATAATCGTTGTGTTTGTTCTGACTTAAGGCTTGGACATTGGAACACTTTTCTTTGATTTAGTAACCATTTGAATAAAGCTCAAGTATTTGTTGCTGTTATTTTCCAAAAGTTGAACAGTGGACATTTTATTCTAAACAAGGGAGAGATTGTAGTATTGATGATGTAATCATATGAGATCGAGTGGAATTATGGGACATAAAAGTGAGCACATGGCGTGTGTTACACTGGCGAGTTAAATCTGTGCGTGTTTTTGTTTGATCCGAATGTTTCACGTATTGTGAAACAATACGGGACCGAAGAAAGCTCCGAAAGATAAAGACAAAACAGATGAGGGAAACCGACCGTGCTGAAAGCGAAGGCGAGCCTTTTACAGAAAGCCAAGTTTTCAGTACATCGAGCCAAGTCATGGATTTCAACTCATCCTGCCATAATTGAATAAATTGATAAAAAGCTGAGGCCGGCCAGCCTTAAGCTATTGGATAGCACTGAAAAAAAAAAAACATAATGGCCCTCCCGCAAACCCGATAACAGTCCATCGCGCACTACTGGAATGTGGAGTCGACGGAACTGTAAGTCAGGTGCGTTTCCCTTTTGCTGTTTTGACGATTTTCGCAAGTTAGTATTAGCCTTCGGACATACATGCATAACGATAGTATCGAAAGCGGTATAAAGCCACTTAAAAAGAACAAGTTTCAGAATAATTCACATTGACATTCAAAAATATTGACAGAACTGTAATGACACTCCTGCATTCATAGTTAGAATTATCCCTCGGACAAACGTGCTAAGTGAGAAAATCGAGAGGGGCATAAAACTGCTTATAAAGAACAAGTTTCGGATGAATTCACATTAACCCTAAGACAAATTGACAAAACTGCAATGAAATTCTTGAATTGATAGGCCTCTTAAATTTTGGTGGTTTGTACTTGAACTAAAGCTATCGTTTCTCTTTTTATTTTGTTAATAAGGTTCCCTGTCGAAAGGGACCCTGTCGTGACTCCCAGAGCTTTCTCACGGTATGACCCTCTAAAAGTTCCACAGCCGAAGTATTTTCGAGAAGTTCTAGAAAACAGCCTGTCGGAAGCTGACATTGCACTGTTTTGCGAAGATTTCCTGAGGCTTCTTCATTTCAACAAGAATAAACACAAAGAAATAGTGCTGTGCTTAGTTGGAGAGGCAGATAGCGGCAAGACGAGCCTCATTTACCCAATACTCGGGCTGATACACCACAGCAATGCAGCAACGGTCACTAAGTAGAAAGTCTTTAACAAGGCGATGAGAGGCAAGCACACCGAGGTCATCTTCATAGACGAGGCTACTCCGTCAACTCTCGACGTGGACGACTGGAAAATCTTGACTCAAGGAGTACAGAACGGCCAGGTCGTTATTTAACCGATGTCCGATGTTCATGACTGCACAGCAAAAGCTTGCATTCAAACCAGAGGATAAGCAGGCTATGGACCGAAGGCTGCGACACTACTATTTTAAGGGCCTTTCAAATCCAAAAGAGAGGGCGACGCGCAGTGGCTCCTTAAGCACCGAATGGATGCATTGCTTGGGTGGCATTGAAAGCCAGGGTGGCCAGCGACGAAGAGGAGAGCTATGGTGAAGATGAACAAGCTGAGACTGAAATGCATGCTGACGAGGGCACTCTTCCAGAGAGTGAAAAGGAGGCTTTAAGAACTTTGCTGCTAGCCGACCTTCTAACAGAATCAAAGGAAAGCCCGTATAACAATAAGGGAACTGCACAAGATGACGACAGGGGAGATCTCGACGATTCGGATGATGACGAAATCGTATCCGCGTTGAAGACGTCTTTGGAGCAGAGTTTCCCGGGAACCTTACGTCACCGCCATATCAGTCACATCCTGGAAACTCGTCTATAGGAAAAAGAAAGGCTGAAGCGACGGGAGGAGATTCGATACGAGGGATATCAGCAGCATCTTCTTTCCAGGGGTGTATCGAAAGAGCGGTGCTACCGCGAGATGACCAGAGCCCCTTCCAACACCAATTAGACATGATCTGGCCGTTTTTGAGCAAGAGCAACTCAAGGCAGAACAAGAAGCAAAAGAGAAAAGGGAAAAGGAGGTATACCAGTCATCATGGCTGAAAAACACGGAGAGAGAACGTAACGAATGCATGGTCACTCCGCAAACTGGTCTTCACCCAGAAATGAAAGCTTCGATGATGGCGCTTAGAGAAGACAAGTTAAAAAACCATCACAGGAACTTGGGCACCACTGGATGCAAAGCAGCCTTATCCGAAAGAAAGAGGCTCTGCACAGAACTCGGCCTGTTGCGAAAAGAAGACCAAGGCATTGTCAATAGCCTGTTCGAACCCTTGCGTCTGGCTTGCGCACACCAGACTGTGGAGGAAGACGAATTCTTCAATCACGTACCTAAAACGCCATCTTACGTCCCGCAAAACGACGTCGATCAGTTGTGGCCGCAGTCGCCGTGCACCGTCCAAGCAGCTCATTCGGAGCAGCGCACAATCGGTTACTGAGGTTGACCTTCCAAACGTGAATGACTGTCCTATTTCAGAAGAATTGCTTCCATCCTGTAGCACCAAGAGGCGCAGTGATTATCCGCTCAGCCAAGCTCAAGCGAAGAGACGTACCCTCTTAAAGCACTTTAGCGTTAGTCAAAAGTGAAAATGACGAGACCAAACTCAAAAAGTATGTCACTCGAGCAAGATCGTTGCATGAATACAAACTGAAACGTTAATCTTGCTTTATTTGATAGTAAACTCATTCCAGTGACAGTGCAAACTTTCTTTAGTAGAATAAAGTGTTTCAGTAAATGAATAGCATAAGTCCTTAAGGCCTTTGTTTCTGCACGTCAAATGTATCTCGGCATTTAGAAAAGTGTTCAGTTAAGGTGCATTGCCCCTAAGAAAATTCGATGGCAGTCCTTTTCTTCAGAGAGTCCGCCGTTCTTCCGTTTTGAAACGTAAAATCAGGATCTCTAAGAACAGCTGTCCACTGTTACATCGGGAAACGTCGCGCTCTCCTACTTATCCACCTCAGAGCCTTTGTTACATTGTAGCTTTTGCGGGCACTCGTGAGCCTTCACAGCAACTTCGCGCGACCTTTGCTTTTAATAGTGAACTTTGGCAACGGCTGGGCTGTGATTCTGATCTTCCAACAAAATCCTTTACTCTTTGCTAGTGAGCTGATTGAAGCTTTGCGTTTCGACGATTTGACGATAGCGCGTCGGGTGAATGTACTTTCCGATTGCGTGTACTCTAGTGTACTCATGCATGACGACGCCCAATTTGCTGTGTAGGCCTCCATTTCTCGTGACAAGAACGAACTCGTACTGGGGTTTTAGCAATGGCCTCACGAAATTGATGTAGCTATCGAACACCTGCATGCTTTCATCGGTCAAAATCAATGAGTCACAGATCAAATCAAAATATTTTCTGGCAGTCTTGAACTTTTTTCTGGGCAATAAATCGCCCGTTCTCCTTCGCTAATCGAACCATGTCGACTGTCAAGTACTGATATTGTCATAGGGCGCGACCGCTGCACTTAAATGAACAAGTACATAGACACAAATCTCGTGATGGGTTCACTTGACCTGGATTGCTCTTGCACATCTTTACGGTGTTTTCGTAACGTGGCAAGTGAATTGTCACCACTTGCAGCAATTCCTCCACTGTCGCCCAGTGACCTCGAGCTTCCAGTGTGTCCATGTCCAGCTATCGGGTCCACCGCAATCTTATCATTTTTGCCATTGTTTTTCGAGCTCTCTTAAGGTACAACTCAGTCGCGGATAGATTTCGCAGAACTGCATCTGATGCCCTATTGATTTTTATACAGTCCATTAGCTCGGAAATTGCGTCTATATAGCCCAATAGCCCACCATGTCCGAGTTTGCACTCGTCGTGCAAGTAGTCTTTGGGGAGCACAGACTGTAGTCTATTACTTCAAACGTCAATTCTTCTTCGTCTTCATCAAAATTTCAGAAACTTAAAGCTTCTCTTCACTATTTCTTGAGCTGTGCAATCTTTCTTGCAACCCCCACCACTACCAGTGAACTATTTCGCGAATGCTTCGCATATTTGGTCGGAGACTGGAAATGAGGGAACAACCATGACACTATGTTTTGGCCTTGGGCTTGATTTGCAGTCATTTGAGGTAGTCTTTGATAACTTAGTGTCCGGAACTTGTAATGAACATTGAAGTTCTGCCAGGTTGGGTATTTCGTCAAAATAAAAGAACCAAGAATTAGAATTGATATTTTTCCTGCATCCACGCTGACTTTGAAATCCTTCGTGTCCGCAAACCTGAATTGGACAATAGTACAAGCTGTCCGTATCTTCTTTTTCTAAATGAATCCGTTTTGGTTTTGGCGATGCACCATCAACTGTAGACCAATCGACTTTGGCCTTCTTGTTCATTTTTGAAAATGAGGAACTCATTTAGCCAACAGACTTGTTTGTACCGCTTAGCAAAAATGAAGAAACAATCCGACCCATTGAAAAACAATAGGGCAATCATTTCATTTGGAGCTTGTCAGCACTTGTCCCTACTTGCCCGAGCTTATTACTATTGTAGTCAAATTCATAACAGAGAGGATCGTGACTAAAACACCACACGAGTACTACGAGTAACATACGAGTAACATACCAGTACATACGAGTGACATACGGGTACATACAGATACATACAAGTAACATACGAATACATACGAGTAACAAACAGTTAACATACGAATACATACGAGTAACACACAGATAACATACGGTCAAACAAAGTAAAATACAAGAAATTCGATCTTTCTCCGAAATCTTAGATTTGTTTTTACTGCTCGGTGTATTCATTAATTCTTGAAATGTGGGGGAAAATTAGCATTTGAGGGAGTGTGTGTTTACGTGTGTGATGGGTGGTTGGGGGTGGGGGTGGGGGTGGGGGGTTCATCTGGGGTATCTCTGGCTCCCTGCCTGGTAATGCGATAGCGTAGGAAAGTAGATCAAACGTGCAACGTTTTGAGAGGGAGGGGGTGGTGGTGGTTGTTGGGAGGGGGGCGGGAGTTGGGCAAGTTGAAATAACTACCCGTGCAAAGACCTCTGGAGCGAAACAGGTTATGTATGTGTTACTTATTTTATTATTATTTTAGTCTTTTTTATCTCTTTTATTTTCACTTTATTTCTTATTATTACTTTATGTTATTGCTATTTTATGCAGTAATAGGCTCACACAAAGCACCAATGAAGCCCCACCACACACGCAAACACACTCATCCTCAAATCTCAAATGCTAATTTCTCCCTACACTACACCCTTGCATTAACAAATACACCGAGCAGTAAAAAAGCAAGTCAAAGATTTCGGAGAAAGTTCCGAATTTCTTGACTCAAGGACAACGGAGAATCGCATCTTACATCAATGGGAACTAATGGTTAGGAACAAATTGTTCCGCGTGCTAATAAAAAGGAACATTTCATTCAAAACGGAACCATTAATGGGAATAATTGTCTCTCAAATGAATAAATAGGAACCAATTTTCCAAGCAGGAACAATGATAGAAAGGAACAAATGTGCCTTCGCAAAAACAAGGAACGTAAGCAACTGGGAACTAAAGTTCCTCACGCCAGCATAAAGGAACAGTTACTTTAACTCATTTCCCCCCGGCGATTTGGTCGCCTTTTTTGCAATTTCTGAAGGGTAGGAGGTCAAATCGACCTAGGGGTTACCACGGAGATTTCGCTGGTCCACAACACCGAAGGCCCTGTCTTTGATGTCACGCTCGTCACGCTAGCTGTCGTTTATTTCTAAACGATCACTAAAGCTACAATTCGTTGCGTATTTGGTTTATAAGTGTGTTTTTGGAGCCATTTTCCACCCCAGAAGCCCCCTGCCTGGCATCATAAAGCTGGGTTGATGGGTAGAGGCAATCCTTTGAAAGAAAACAAAGGTGAGAAGCAATTTCACACGAATTGGGCCGCTCAAAGTATTCGAGCGAGTGATGGAAATTCACGGAGTGAAGTTGCGTCTTTAGCCCTTTTTTGCGTCTTTAGTCCCTTTTCCGGGACCTGGCACGGCAATTTTTGCGAGTTTTAACTTGTAAATGATGCAATCGGTGCAATATTTTGTCAGCAGGACCGGGTGGCTCGACAAGGTTCTAAAAAATATCCGAAATGGAAATTGGCGGACTGTCATGCGCCCGTTATCCAAGAAAATCCCAGAATTCCTTTGGGTCACAAACGCGAACATGACAGACCAGTGAGAGCAAGTGAAATCAAATAGCGTTATCGGGGTCGCGCTAAAGAAGTGAGCAGGAAAATGTCGAACAGATTGCACGAACTGGAGTCGAAGTTTGCCGCCATTGTAAACTTTTAACATCAATAGGAAATTTTGTTTTCAAAACTTCAAGACAAAGTTGCGTGAATTTTGCTGTTGTCCGAGGGCGATTTTGGTTTTGCAAGAGAATAGACAGTCATATTAAATGAAAATTGGCAGTATAGGTCAGTTTCCAGGGTGATGAAGTCTACAAAAGTGACCTTTTGGCAACGACAGTGGTTCACTTCAACCATAGTTCGGGATTTGGGAAAATTGCAGGTTTTCATAAAGAAGGATGACAAGTCTTTGTCTCTTGAGGGCTCTGTTGAGGATGTGTCATCATTCATTTCTTCGTCCTTGATCATTTCTGCCTCATCCCCAATTATACGTTGTTTTAAGGTCCATCTGTCTTGTTTACGCTGATTTCTGATTTCAACGTTTCCTTTTCGCGCCATTTATCTACCACTTTTCTCCTGGTGGATAAAATTCCTAACAGATCGCGATCCATCATTACAAGAACACGGTCTTCATTAGACTCATCCTCTGCCAAGATAGACACTCTGCGATCTATCTCACCGAGACAATCCTCCATGTAAGAGCACTCATCGTCGAAAGTGCTGTTTTCACAGTAGTTTACGCTTGTTTGGTGGATTTCTGCGCAGCATGTTGACGACGCCTTTGCTTAAATAGGCAACAATAAAATCGGCCAGGTCAGGCTCTTCTGAGACGCAATCCTGCTTTTCCTTAACCTCTTCCACAGCAGAGGCAAGAATGGAAACAAAGACGTTTAGGAAAATGATCGTCATGGAGCAAATGTAAAGTGTGGAAAACACATAGGCTAGAAAAGGTTCGATTTTTGTCATCTCGAGCTTAGGTACTGCCTTACCAAGAAGAAATTCAAACTGGGAAACAAACGTGAAGAAAGCACGAATATGATTCTATGGAATCTCCAAATATCATCATAGCAGATAGGGCAAAGGAGAAAAAGACAACAAAGAAAATAATGGAGAAGGACGCCAAGCATTTTCCAGCTAATCGAACCGTTATAGAAAGTAGGATAATTTGTCTACTGAAGCGTAGAATGCTGAGTAACTTGACAGTCGCGAAAAAGATCACAACGGAGAGAGTGATAGTTTCTATGTCCAAAAACATAACAGCTTGGTGGAAACTCACAGTGGAAAAGATATTCTTCTGCAGTTCTTGGACTGCGTTTTTCGGAGTGTTTTCTCCAACAATATGAATTACTACAGCTGTAGATGTTATGATGAGAACGACGCTGAGCCAGTACCAGAGGTTGCTGAAATAACACCACCTTTGACGGAACAGTTTAACAGCTTCACTGACTATATACACGACAACCATGACGATTAGAACATGTCGAAAAAGTAGAACAAGTTTAGCAAGACCCGTTTCGGTGCCATACAACTGCAGGAGTTCTACTTTGGTGTAGCTTAAGATGCCTCCAGTTGGTAGTAACTCAAAGAAGTAGTTAGCGACAACCAACAAGTTCATGTTCACATTAAAGACACTGAATTCCACAATAGCGGCACGAGTTCGCCGATCAATCCAGTTGTTTTCACTGAGGTCTTCAACAACTCCTCTAGCTGTCTGTATATCGTAGCTCAGGTCAGCTACATAACCACCTCCCCCGTAAGATGCTCGTGGCGTTCTCTTCAGCAGGTTACCCGTCTCCTCGGATGACTGGTAGCGTCAAGGCTTTGGCATAAGATATCGAAAGAGGCATGGGAGGCGCCAGCTGGAAGATGTTTCCAGTTTGGGAGATACATTGGCGTTTTGTCTTCACAGTTAAGGGAGTAATGAGCATAACAGATTTCAGTTATGTTGTAGCGTTCCACCAATGTCCTAGGACATGACTCTGTATGTTGAAAGATACGGTGAAAGAATCGTTAGTCTTACAAACCTTAAAAACACAACTCCTTTACTTTTCTTACTTCCTGGCATTTATGACCTTAAGTTAACTGAAGTGGCTGGTTAAAAGTTGTGGCAATTTTAGGTAAGTTAGCAATCCATCGGAGCTGTATTCGTAAAAGCACGTTTCCTCGAAGTGAAAGAACGTCTTCCATGCTAAAATCCTGGACAAAACTACTTGAGAAAACAGGGTTATTATTTTCAATTTTGCCCACTGCAGTTCTATCTAAACATTGTTTGCTGGTATGGTACTGAACAAGGAGGCTTGCATCCCAGTCTACAAAACTATTTATTTGCTTAAAATAAACTATTTATAAACAGATTTGGAGGCCCACTGATTTTCTAAAACCGCGGCCAAAGTTAGACTTTGTTTAACTAACTGGCCCTTGTAGTTCGAAAATCATCCGTGAATATGTGTGCCTCGACATGCCAATCTTACTAAAGTAACTCCTCCCTCCCCTCCTCTCCCCCCACCCCGACCCTCTATGCAATGTTGAGTTTGGAAAGCTGCCATTGTTAAGGAAACCTTTGGGAGGCGTAAACAACATTGATTCGGGGGAGAGGGTATTTAAAACTCAGTTGATTATTGTTTGCATCTAGAAACGCTTTTCAACACAGTTTTCTTTTTTTAGATCATAGCTTATGGCGACATTGTTCAGCTACTGTATCTATCTTTAAGGGTTTTTTTTTCCTTAATTCAAAGGTTTCCAAACAGTCTTCTCTGCTCGCAGGGTGCGCTGACTACAGTCACTGGCAAAATTATCGAGGAGCCTTCACAGAACATTTGTGCAGGCTCGTTGACCAAAGTTTGGTGTCATTTCAAAAATACGTCCTTGTCGTTGCTGACTGAACAAACCAATCCCTTCCGTTTTTCTCGGATTGAAATATTTCTCCTGGAATTCAGGTATCACTGATTTGGGAAAAGGGGAAATTAATAAACCCAGAATGTCGGAAAACGTCAAAGGAAGCTCACAACACAGAGAGATTCAAATATTTTAACGGAGAGCTAACAACAACAACAACAATGTATTTATTTAAAGAAATATAAAGTTTACAATACTTCATGTCCTGCAAATAGCTATAATGCTAATCTAGGCAGGACAAGACTTTAATTTAGGCGTTATTAAATTACAAATACAAAAGAGAATTACAAAGGCATACAGAAAGAAAACACGTTACATATAAATTCAAGTACAAGGGATTTTGTTATTTGAAAAAGACTAAAATTACGACTGGAAGTATATACAACATATCAGGTTAACTTCACAAAATATTCTATTAAATAATTAACATTCAAATAATTATCTTCATTACCTAGAACATTAAGGAGTAGTGATTTAATTTTTTTACGAAAATTAGAAACTTTAAGAGTCTTAACAGAAAATGGAATAGAATTCCAAATAGACACACCAATTCTAGTAAAAGATTTTTTCATTTTTTCGGTTCTAGAGAATTTAACAGAGAAGCATTCTTTTGTAGATAATCGCGTATTATAATGATGTTTTGTATTGATTTTCGCAAACTTATCGAGAAGACTTTTAGGAGCTGTCTTAGCATGAACGTCATACATTAAATAGCTTAACTGTTGGAAAAACAAGGACTGCAAAGGAAGGCAGTTTGCTTCAATAAAAAAAGGGATTGCATGGTCTCTGGGTTTAGAAAAATAGATCAATCTTATAGCACGTTTTTGCAGAACAAGTATCTTATTGAGGTAGGTCTGTGGACAGTTGCCCCATGCACAGATACCATAATTTAAATAAGGAGAAATAAGTGTATGATATAAATTTAAAAGAAGATGCCGTGGAATGTAATGCCTCATTTTAGCAATTATTCCAACCGATCTACTAATTTTGTGACAGATAAAGTCAATATGATGCTTCCATGATAGTTCAGAATCAATCATTATGCCCAAATGTTTAACAAAGTCCTTCATCTCTAGAGTTACTCGAGTATTTAAAGTTGGATTAAAAATCTTAATTTGAGGAATGAAAAGTTTTTTTTTTTTTTTGGCGCGGGCGAAAAATTACATAATTAGACTTTTTGACGTTGAGCGTTAGTTTGTTAGCATTAAGCCATGCACTTACTTTCTCAAGTTCATTATTGACAGTTAGTTCAAGAGTACGTAAGTTGTCATTTGCATAAGTTAGACTTGTATCATCTGCGAATAGATGAAAAGTAAATTCCTTGAAAGATTTATGGATGTCATTAATATATAACAAAAATAACAAGGGTCCAAGTACAGAGCCTTGAGGCACTCCACATACGATCGTTTCATTTTCAGATATGCATTTCTCTATTTCAATCGACTGTCGGCGATCCGAAAGATATGATCTAAACCAAGAATTTATAACTCCTCTTATTCCATAGTGTTCAAGTTTAGTCAAAAGAATCTCATGGTTAACGGTATCAAATGCTTTCTTAAGATCTAAAAATATTCCACAAGAGTACTTTCTATTGTCCATATTAGAATGTATGGAGTTCACAATATCAAGAATCGCGTGCTGGGTACTATGTTTATTGCGAAAGCCATATTGTAAATCATAAAGAATATCATTCTTGTCTATAAACTTTATCAGCCTACGATATAAAATTTTCTCAAATAAACGATTATAGATTGATAACAAAGAAATTGGCCGATAGTTTTCTGGTAACGTCTCGTCTTCACCCTTATGCACTGGAATTACTTTTGTATATTTAAGTTTTGCAGGGTAAACCCCGGTTAGTACAGACTGGTTAAAAATTTTGGTTAACGGTATGGATATGACTGATTTAGCAAGTTTTAACAGTTTAACAGGGGTAGAATAAAGCCCCAGGGCTTTATTGTATGGCAACAAGGTAATTTCTGTTTCAATTTCTTGCGGTACAATTGGATCAAAATAAAAACTGTTCCGCAAAGGTGGATCGAGATAATCAGAAAAATCAGTGTAAACTTCAGGAATATCGGTTGCAAGTTTCTGCCCTATTGACGAGAAGTATTTGTTGAGTGTGTTACCAATCGTTTTAGGATCATCTGATAAAACGCTATGCTCGTTAGAACGAATGAAGTTAATTCTTTTTGATTTCTTCCTTTTCTTCATATCTCCTAAGATTTCGTTAATACCTTTCCATGTCGATCGTGTATTTTTTATGTTAGAGTCAAAAAACCTTTGATAGTGACGTTGTTTGCTCAATCGAATAAGGGTTGTTAACTTATTTCTATACATTTTATATTTCGGCCAGTTTGATTCAAAGAACAATTTATTCTTCACCTTTATAGATTTCCTTAGTCCAGCAGTTAGCCAAGGTTTAGTTAGCATTTTTAGTTTTCTCACTGAAACATCCCTGAGCGGTGCATGTTTATTAACTACATGATTTATGGTTTTATAAAAGTGAAAGAACGACTTATTTACGTCGCAATTACCAGAAACCTCTTCCCAATTTATTGCACTTAAATCATTCATGAATTCATTAGCATTAAAGCTGGAATAATCCCTAAATTTAGTCTTTTTTGTATGTGGTAATTTTTGCTTGTTTACATTGACAATACAGACTTGCGAAAAATGATCGGTTGTGTCGGTGACGACTCAGGGAGCTTAAGCATCGACGACGAATGGGACGACGACGACGGAATAATGACGTCATGTCTAGAAAAATTTCACGCGCGGGTTTCGTTTTCGGCGGGAAAAATGAAAAGTTAAGCAAAGGCTCGGGAGAACGAAAGCCTTTGAAATTTCGTTTCAAAATGACATCGTTTAAGGACATTCAAACTTTACTTCCTCTCTTTCACGACGATGGTTTGATCGATGATGATGAATTCTTGTTGCTTTACGACCTTTATTCGTCAACTAACCCAGATTTTCCGTACCACATATACCCTGCATTTGACCTTGACGAACTCGACGAATCTGAGTGCTTGGCCGAATTTAGATTTAGAAAACGGGATATTGTGGCTCTAAGAGATGTTCTTCAAATTCCTGCCATCATTGAATGTGAGCAAAGGTCTGTTTGTAACGGTGTGGAGGGTCTGTGTATTCTTTTGAGGCGGTTATCCTATCCGTGCAGATATGGCGACATGATACAAAGGTTTGCAAAGCCAGTACCAATTCTTTGCATGGTTGCCAATAAGTTGTTCGACCACATATATAATCATCACGGACATAGGGTTACCGAATGGAACCAGGACATTTTAGCTCCAGTTAAACTTCAGACCTACGTTGACGCAATTACAGCCAGGGGTGCCCCATTGGAAAATTGTTTTGGTTTCGTCGATGGGACTGTCCGCCCGATATCACGTCCAGGAGCCAACCAGCGTTTGGTGTATAATGGCCATAAAAGGGTTCACGCGCTGAAGTTTCAAAGTGTTGCATTACCTAACGGTTTAATTGGTAACCTTTATGGCCCAGTTGGTAAGTGTAACCATAACTATGACCTTCTTTTAGAAAACCTGAAATTCCTCTAGTTGTTGTTGCAGTAGTAATAACAATGATTATAATTGTGAGAAAAATTAGACTGGTCTTTTGAAAGCACTGGGAAAATTTTCATAGAAGTTTTCAACACGAGACTAGTAACACTATTTTCTCAAACTATTTTACCATATGTAAGGTGCCCAATGAAAACAAAAAAGCACATCAACAGGTAAACAAAGACCATGAATTAAACTTACTTGCCAACCGTAAAAATAAGTGAAAAAAGTTAACACAGTTTATTCATTCAAATTTACGGATGCTCTTTCAAAACTCTTTCTGTCTTTAGAGGGGAGGCGACATGATGCCGGTATGTTGGCTGATTCCAGGTTGCTGCGCAATCTTGAGCGCTTCGCATTTAACCCTGCAGGCCAGCCCCTCTGTATCTACGGAGATCCTGCTTATCCACTAAGAATCCACCTACAAGGTCCTTTCAAGTACGGTGTTCTTACCCCCCAGATGGAGCAATATAATAAAGCAATGAGTGCTGTGAGAAGTTCAGTGGAGTGGCTATTTGGAGATGTTGTAAACTCCTTCAAGTTCCTGGACTTCAAAAAAAATTTAAAACTAATGCTGAGCAGTATTGGAAAAATGTATGTTGTTTCTGTTCTACTCAGGAATGCCCTCACCTGTCTATATGGAAATGAAACATCTGATTATTTTGATCTCAGTCCACCAAGCCTACAAGAGTACTTTTCATAATTAACTTTACATATTCAGGCAGAGTTTAAGACTGAAAACTTTCGTGTGAGTAATGATGTGCTTGCATATATTTATTGATAGGTAAACATTGACATTTTGATCTATTCATCTGTTCAAAACTATGATCAAGTACTGTTTAGTTCTCAGGATCAAAAGAATCCTGAGTGAGACTGACCGATAGTCTCTGCTACCTCACAGAATCATAAGGAAGTATCAAACTGTTCTGAAATAACACCTGCTCTCACTTCAAAGTGATCATGATATCAGATGTACAATATTGATACCCATTGTAAAGTGCTATACTAAATGAGAGTTAAAAAAACAGTCACTGGTAATTTAATTTTCAACCTTTCAAAACATACTTATGTGTAATCCTCAGGACAGTAATTTAATTTTGAACCTGTCAAACATACTTGTGTGTAATTCTCAGAACAACAAGGGTGAATAAAACCTAAGGAAACAAAGCCTAGACTATGAGATCCCCTCTTAATGTCAAAAGTGGAAATTGCTCTCATGGTAACCAAATCAAGGACTTAGTAAGAAACAATACACTGACAGTGTGGTAGTTTGTAAAGTAGGCAGAAACACATATAAAAAATACATGCAATATCCCTTGTCAATTTTAGTGGAACTGCAATGAATTCTGCATCTATCAATGTAAGCCTGAGGTGGGAGGGGGGGGAGGGCAAGACCCTAGGCATATGTGGGGTATTTGAGTTGGGGCCCACAAAGGCATTACATGTCCAGTGCCCCACATATGCAAGGGGTCCACCCCCTTCAAGCATAACATTGATAGATGCATCATAACACCTGGGTCAGAGTTAACATCACATGATATTGTTTTGTTACGTTAGGCAGTTTGTTATATTAAACTTGCAATGCTAAGCTGCTCAAGTTTCTGCTAAGATTGTACAACTTGGTAGGCTCCCAATGCTCTCACGTGCTGGGCACCATGAAACTGTGCAATATTTCTTACACCTTGTCCTACAACAATTATCTACAGTTATACAAGAAATTCCACAACGGTGAAGCAAGTTTATTAAAAAGTTATACCATACAATAAAGGTTCCATTGGTTGTCTAAAATATAAGAGGTTAAGAACAACAACAACATTTTATATTTGTACTATAAAACTAGAGTAATTAACTGTACAACATTAATTTTAGAAAAGTACATTCAGTAGCTGGTCGCTCAAAATAACTATGAACCTAAAGTAGTTGCCATAGTTTGCTCAAATTTTTGGGATACTAGTTAAACCTAGTTGCAAAGAGAGTGTTAACATTATGCTTACCAAAGAATTAGAAAAAGCAATCAATCAGAGTGCTTTCTACTGCATTCTTTGAAGTGGTTTAATGTCAATAAAGCATACAACGTAGCAAACATTAATTTCAACTGTTGAATCTTATTTCATCACTCTTAAAAGTGCACAATGCAATTGCAGTATGACAAAAGAAATGAAAGGTAAAATAATCAACCATAACAAACTTCAGCTGTATGTTAAACAGTGCATCAAATTAGCTACCAATATGTATAAAAACACAAACAAAATTCATGGTGGAAAAACCATTGCATTGCAATACCGTCCAAAAACTAGTCCCCAAGTTTACATGGTCAAGATCTCTTGTTAGTGGCTTTAAGACTTTAATCGAGAATAAGAAGGAAATAATTTTTTCAGAGGCTCTCACAAAAGATTCATGCCTTCTTATTTTCGATTAAAGCCATCAAGATTTTGTTTTGTTGTTGCTGTGCCATAAGCATTGCTTGCAAACTCTGTTGTTGCTGCACCTGTTCCTGCATTTGACTCATGAAAGTTTTCATCATGGTCTGTTGTTGTTCTGCAGCTTGAGCTTGTCTATCTGCAGCAAGCTCTAATTCTCTTTTCCTCAGATCAAGTTCGTTTTCCTTCAAATCATGATCCTTTGTGGACTTCTGTTTCAGATAATCAATTGCATCGTTTGTGCTTCTTCTTACCTTTTTCTTTCCATTTGCAATACCAGATTCATCATTCGAATTCTCCCTTTTCTTATTGTCACCCATTCTCTCCATAGCCTGTTTCCTCACTTCTTCAGCAGTTGCCTTTTCCTTTTCCGCCTTCTTATTTTTGTCCATATCCTGTAACTCGATTTTAGCTTTCGCATTTTTCTCTCTCTCTATGATTTCTTCAAGCAAATTATTCAACTCCGATGTCTCCACCTCGATTCCTGACGCTTTCTCCTCTTCCCTTAATTTTTGAGCGTGCTTCGCGATCAACAAAGAGTACCTATCGCGAACAGCTCGAGCAGTGACTCTGAATTTTGGCTTTTCGATGGCGTTCAGCTCCTGGGCAATTTTCTCCCAGACTTTTCCCCTTTCTGGGCTTCGTGGTTTGAAATTGAACGGCTCTGAAACAAGAACTTCACGGCACATAATGACATCATGGTCCACAGTCCACTGAAAATATTTGTTCCTGTATAATCACAGAAAAATGGAATGTTAGAGCTAAACTTACGGCAACCTCAAACCGTAATATAATGAAATGAGATGAAAGTTTATCGCAAAATACCAATTGATGGCACCTTTAAAGGCAGGATACTGACGCTTTAATTGCAGTCTCTCTTGAATTTCCGTCGTCGACGACTGCACGACGACGGCCTGTCAAAAACGGGCATGCGCAGTTCCTTGAAAGTGTCACCAACTGACTTCCGGTCGTCGTCGTCGTCCCATTCGTCGTCGATGCTTAAAGGGGCAGTGTCACGCTATTGTACCATCACTTTAGAAAGCTTAAAACTGCCAATGCATCAGTGGAAATCTTGAAATAATGGTCTAGTTTTTTTGCCAAAGACTGTAGTACTGCATTGACACTATAAACTTCTGTATTTCATCTAAGATGACGAGGATGGAAATGGATTGAAATTTGAAAAAACTTGCCAGTTTTTTCAAAATTTCAAGCTATGCATTGAAAAATCACCCAAAAAATTATTATGGTTAGCTCTTCCTGCTAAAATTTCATTGGAATTCATCTTGCTGATTCTGTAGGAGCATTGTTTGCACGATAACAGGTAAAAGGCAGTAATTTTGGCAGAATTGAACCAAAACAGCAAAAATTTCGGTGACAGTGCTCCTTTAAGCTCCCTGATATTGCCGCTGGAAATATTATTCGTCAGGTTATTTGTGAAGATATTGTCAATTAAAGTCGCTGAGGACCCATACACTCGTGTTGGTTTATCAATTGTAGGAAGCATAGAAAAACTTTGCATACACTGAAACAGTGTCCGGCTGTATTTACAGTTTTCATATTTTAGCAAGTCTATATTAAAATCTCCCATGAGATATATATTGTTATTATGATTACTGAAATACTCGAGGGAGTCCGAAAGATAGTCAAGAAATTGATCTGCATTATTGTGTTGTCGGTAAACAATGCCACAGATATTTTTCTTGTGATTTGGTAGTAAAATTTCAATCCATAAAGCTTGATAAGAGGAATTGGTAGAGCGTTCTAAGACTCGATATTTATAGTTCTCATTAATAAAAAGACCAACACCCCCGGCAGACAACGGGGTTTTAACAAATTCAAAGCAATAGCCAGGTAGTTGTGGTATAAAATCAATAGATTCGCCTTCGCATAATCGCGTTTCTGTAACACCTAATACGGTGAAATTATATTTTACCTCACTGAGTACGTGACACTGAAAATGTTCAATATTTTTTCTTAAGCTTCTTATATTAGTGTGAAGAATAGAGAAATCGGATACGACATCCCTATTTGTGGTATTTTCAAACTTCACGGAGAAGCTATGAGGCGAATAGTAGCTCGAACGAATTTTACTTGTTGTCATTAAGTTAGCATCAGGATCAATCGTTTTGTCTACGGAATCGTTCTGAAAAAGGCCAAGATCATACAAACTATTAAATGAATAGATCGATTTCCTGGAGGCTAGATTAGTGTACAGTAGAGCGTTATACTGCGGGTGGGCATTTTTCAGATCTTTACAGTTATAATATGGCAATTCCATCAACAGCAAT
>JAEMWC010000151.1:37500-42500 GCA_016490735.1 Pachyseris speciosa
CTTTCTGCAGTAACGCCCCTGAGAATTATATACATCTTTTCTGGCAATGTACAAAAGTCAAACTATTTTGGACAAACTTGATGGAAAACTTCTGGACGTTAATTTAAGACCTCAAAACTACCCGACAGACATCACCGTTTTTTTGGGCCTGAGGTCGGATTCTACGAAATTCTCGCTGCAATTAAACTTTTGTTTTCTTGTAGCAAGATACCACATATGGTGTTCCAAGACCAGCAATAAGATCCCCAACTTAAAACGTTTTTTGGCGATTTTAAAATCTCAATTTAATATTGAAACCTACAAACTAGGCTTAACACCGAAGAAGTGGGGCCCTTTGATCCCCCTCCTTAACATCAACTAGCATCCTACAACCGATCAACCGATCTTGATCATTACTTACTGTACGCTCTCCCCACGTTTTGAGACTATCATTTTTCAGCATAGTCTGCAATGATCTTGCTAGTTATTTCTTCCTCTCTGCACTGCGCTCTAATTCAATAAATAATTAAATAATCATTTTTGTAAAAAGGACCTGTGCTCTGTACTACTTCTTTCTTCTATTTTAGGACATAATTGATTGTAAGAGTTGTAATATGTACTGTAACTTCTGTAAGTAACTGCAACTTAATAAATGAAAAAAAAGTTTAAACTGAAAACAATTAGCTTGGTTACTTAAGTGTATTTAAATGGTGATAAGTAGACCGCCTTCCTATCAATCAGGTCGGTCCTTTGGAGTTGACAATCAGTAATCCATTTTGCCTGACTCTGAGTGGGCCATACCTGCTTCATAGAAATCAGTTTTTTGTAGACGACTTATTGGCCTTTTTGGTTTTAATGAATCTTTCAAGGAAGCTTTCAGAGACGCCGGTGCATTTGTCTTTACATCTTTTTCTTAACGAATTTAGAGAAGATAGAAGGCCGAGTAGAGTAAGAAAGTTAGCTTTAACATTGAAGCGGTCTTCCAATTCATGTAAGGAAAGGAAAGCATTTCGATCTTTTAGTAAATCTGCGACCTTTCGAATATCTTTAGAGTACCATGATTGGTAGAAAACGGGTTTATTGTCTATTCGTATAAGAGAATTACGCCATATAGGTAAAGAAAGGAACTTGTCTAGGGAATGTCATCTGACACTACATTGGAAAAAAGCTGGAAAACAAACGTCCTATACACCATTGAAAAACTGGGTTATTGATATAGTTCCTGCATGATTTTACCAGGAAATACACATCCCCTAAATCCCTTTTGTAATGTAAATATGAATGTAAACATTTTTCTTAGTTGATGAAAGAAATCGACATTTCTGACAAAGAATTGGCTGTAAGACTTGTTACGTAATGAGCATCAACACTAAGATTTGCTCCTCCGAACGTTTATTTGGGGCAAAAGCAATGAAAACATTAAAACGTTGTGAAACTTAATCTGAAATGTCATGAAAAACGTCTTTCTTCATAGAAACATTGAATAAAATTACTCCGTAAAGTAGAAATGAAAATTCTGAATCCCGGATATTCCGCTCAAAAACAAAACAAAACAAAACTCAGAGCGAATTTAAAAAAACTGATTGAACTAAAATGCACCTTTTTGGAGTTTTCTTTTACAATTGAAATATCGAGGAGTAGAAGTTTTTGAGGTTCAGAAGCTTTTCCAGAAAATCGAACTTGCAGCAAAAACGGAAAAGTCCATAATTTGGAGGACGTTTCCGATTTTTTAAGTCAAATGAAAGAAAAAAATTACGGGGCAAAATAATAATAATGCAAGTATGTCCGCTTACCACGTATTCTTACAAAAACATAACGCTTCTCAAATTGTCGTGAAAAATCCTACATTATACATCACTCCCCAGTTGTTCAAAGGATGGATATAGTGCTTTCCATTGGATAAATCCCTCTACCGTGGATAACTCAACTGCTTTTGATAGTGCTTATCTGCTGGATAGTGATTTATCCGGTGGATAGCACTATCCACCTTTTGAACAACCGAGGCCAGCTGTATCGTAAGTCTTTCTTTTGACCTAGTGTAACGAGCCACTCGAAAAAGTGCCTTGAAATGTTCGTTACCTGATTACACACATGAAGAGATATTTCTGCATAACAAGGCATTTGCAGACTACATAATAACTTAGTCCACGATACTAATTAAAGACAATAGAAATCGTTATGGCTGCCATAATCTGTGGAACTTCGTGCGTCCAGGTTTACCTGCCACCACCCAGATGGAACTTGACCGCTTCCTTATTGATCCGGAAGCTCTTGGCCTGCCTCCTGGTGCTCTTCTTGATGATCCCATGCTTCAATCCTTGCTTCATGATGATGTTGCCGATTGATTTCATTGGGCTTGCTGGTGCTCAAGGCTGCCTTGCCCTGCTTCATCTAGCGAATCTTCACTATCATCTTCCTCCGCAATAGCTTGGCTTCTCTCCCTACGGACCTTTCGCCGTATCCCAGCTTGGATGCACACGTCATTTTGCTGTTGGCAGTTGATACCATTCGACCCGCTCGTCAGGATCACATGCCTGGCGGTGCGAAGGGTCTTCTGCCACAATTCAGATCCCGGTGGGTACGAAAAAAAATTTATGCGGGGAGGCTCCGCCCCGAGGTCCGACCCCTTACCCTTTCGTATACAATTTTTGAGAGAAAAGGTACTCCTTTTTTATACCTTCCACTGACAAATGATACCCCTTTCATATACCTTCCACTTTGAACAGTACAGTCATAAGGTATGTGTTTGAAATATTTTAATGAAAGGCCCTTTTAAATACCTAAATGACAGATTTTCCTACCCTTTCATATACTTATAGTCGTGAAATCCCTACCCTTTCATATACCTGGAGCGTGAAAACGGTACCTCTTTCGGGCGGAGGCTCCCCGTATAGGCCATTATAGGGAGTACCTCCCCCGGGATTCAGACACATCTTCAACATCATCGTGTTCAGCAATGTCTTGATGGCTTTATTGATGCTCTACTTGTTGAGGTATTTCATCTTGCTGTTGGTAGCTTATTGCGCCCTGAGTGGCAAAATAGCTGCGTTGAAGGGTCTGGTCGACTACGTTGTTGATATTTCCTAGCTTGTTCAAGCCTTGTTGCAACGTTCATCACTTTGTAGTTTGACACGACAATAACAAAAACGCCGGCGCGACGAACGATGTCTATTAAAAGCACTGGAAAAACTAACTCAATACCTCATCGCTGTCTACAAATGGGAACCCTCCAAACTGTAAACGATGCCACCCAAATCAAATAACGGAACCAGCCATACCAAAGTTGGTACATACAAAACAATAAGACGGAGATCCGATGCAAATCCGTGATGCGACCGTTGTAAGACGGATCCTTGACTATGGCCCAATATCGCTCTTGCGACACAGCACAGAGACGAAAGATGGTGTCAAAGTGGAGAATTCGAGTGACCCACGCAAAACCACAGCACCAGTCGTGGCCATAAGATTCACTCTTTATAGGCCGTTGCTACAAACCCGGGAACTAACCGTAGAGTCACGGACATGAAATCTGACAGCGCTAAGCTTGCCAGAAGAAAGTTTTTCGTATTGTGAAAAAGTCTGTTCATATCAAACACAAACCACCAAAACGATCACTGCACAATCATCACGTCTTCTGCCCGACCAAGACGAACTTCGCTCATTTGTTGGTGTTACCTGGAACTGTTATGCTCACACCTTCAGTACCACGAACCAACAAAATGACCAGCTCCCAGTTAGACTGCGAGCAGTCCCTCTTTCTTTCCTTCGTCGATCTTCTGAGCCCGAGCGAGCGGAAATTGGGGCGAGCGGAAGTCAAGTCGAGCGAGCGAAAAGCTCTATCTTTCCGCTCGCTCGGGCTTCGCGTTTGCTCGCAGTCTAGCTCCCAGTTGACTTGTTAGCTCAGTCGGTAGAGCACTGCACCGGTATCGCAGAGGTCATGGGAGCGACTCCTGTACAAGCCTGATTTTTTTTCAGGCTCTATTTTCATAAATTAGTGTTCATGGCTACGATGATCTCTCTAATCTTCATTGTCATGTTTGAGGTCAGAGGCAGCTGTAAACCTCTAGAAAAACAATGCCCAAAAAGTTTAACAATGAAGAATTTGTTTAAAAAGAATGCTCCGTATCTCATTAATGACTTGCCGTTTGCAGACCTTCCCCTTTTTTCCCACCAAAATGATGTCATTGTCAATCAACGTCATCTATGCGATAATCACAAATTTACGATTTCTTCCCTGAGTGCATGACTCATGTAATTCCCGTTTTGCTTTGAAATATTTTTTTAACAATCAAAAGCACGAGAAAATGTTTCAGAAAACACATGGCCAAACTCGTGTTCCTTTTTTGCCGTGGAGCAACAGTTGTTTGGCATCATGTCATACCCACTGATCACCCACCTTTTACATTTTTCTTTGAGCGCTTTTGACAACTGCGTTTACAAATGCACGACATCGTAAAAAAGAGCAATAACGGCCTCATCACTTTTACGCTACAGGCATTCCATTTGACCGTTTTAAACAAGTGGTTTCTTGTTTCATGTAAAAAAGTAAAAGTGAGAACTTATTATGGGGAATCCCTACCTTTGGTAATTGTCTCTGTTTATGCTAAAACAGCTCATAAATAATTCATGAAGCAAAGTGCCTTTATATCTGATATTGACAAAGCCAAATTTTACGTCCGATTTTCTAGGTCAAAATAACCCCAAAGCTAAATAGTACGTTACGCAACCTCGGTCGAAAGTTCAGTTCGGAAAGCTTATCAGGATAACAGGAAACTCCCAGTCAACGTTTGCTGTTTACACACGCCTTCTTTATTATAAGTTGACACAACAGGTACACCAAGACGTCTTAATATTTTTTTCCGATGTTTTGAATTATCATTACCTCACGTATTCTATTACGTGAACTGCAGAACACCGAAGAGAAAACTACTGTGCACGACGGTGTCTTTAAATAAAATTGTATGAATATATACGAAGGAATACAACTATTAAAACTACCTTACACGCATTTGGAAATTTAG
>JAEMWC010000151.1:45000-52500 GCA_016490735.1 Pachyseris speciosa
GGAATAATTGAAAGGAGCTTTTTGTGCAAAATACCTCAAAATTCCTGGAAGCCTCTCGGATTGGCATATCCACTTGTGCCCGTGATTTCCGTTAAATTCAACAAACGTGATAGGATCGGCGTCAGGTTGCCTTGAGTACAGGGCACTTTCGTACAGCTGAATTGAAGGAATAGGCAGAGTAAGTAAAAAATAAGTATCGAAAAATAAATTGATAAAAATAAAGATCTGAAGTGGCTTAAGACTTGCCAAGACAGGAAACGAATTAACATCTGATTAAGATGAAATATAATTCTAACTGATTCATTTGTTCGTTCGTTTCTTCGTTGATTCGTTCGTCAACAACAACAACAAGCAGCTTTATTTTAAAAATTTGTACAAAAGAGTTAGCTGGCCCGCAGGTAGCAAAGGCTAATCTAGGCAGACCAGACTTACAATTAACTAAAGAATAAGTTAACAATACAATTGGAAAGAAATTCAAAAACAATTAAGACGGCACTAATAAGAAGTATGGAAATACAAGAAAACAAAAAAAAAGATAATAGTACAAGAATGAAGTACACAGATTTTTGTTCGTCCGGTTGGTCGCTCATTCATTCATGCGTGTGTATCCGTTCGTTCGTTTATCCATTTATTTGAATTTCCCGTCATTTAAACGACAAGGAAAGGGTTGAAAGACACATTGTATAATTCTTTTTGCCAGTACAACATCGTCATAAAATTTCCAGACGTTTTGAAAGGGCCCTTGATAATGTAGCTACAGTAGGGATAAAAGATTACCTTTTTGCCTAGTTCAAATGATATGATTTCATCCTCCCTGTCATGCAAGATTAGTATTGGACAATACACGTCTTCTAATCTGGAGAAGACGATAATACAACAGTCAACAAAATAAAATTAGAAAACATATACCGTATAAAAGCTCTATTAAGCCCCCCCCCCTCTCTATTAACCCCCCTCTCTAATAAGCCCCCTGTTTCGAAGTCGGTTTTTGTAATAACCACCCCCTTTGGGGCATGAGATTTTGTACGTAGTCCCTCCTATTTCCTCTTACGAGATCCACTTCATGCGGCCCAGTTGGTTTGCTTTTAAACAATATACACTCAAACACGTAATACTGTTTCCTGACCTGTATTAACTACTAAAGTTTCACTGCAGTTGTTTGAGTTATGTACAAAAACTATTTTGAGACAAAAACGGCGTGTTTAAGATTTGAAATAAGCCCCCCCCCTCTCTATTAAGCCCCCCTTTAATGAGGCCTGAAATTAAATAAGCCCCCCCCCGGGGGGGGGGTTGTTAATAGAGCATTTACGGTATAGACCACAGCCATTATATGGGGGGTGTTTCCAAGATTCTAGTATGCTAGAATTGACTTTACATCGAAATGCAAACGGTAAAAACGAGTTGCGATGCCACGTTGTTTCGCACGGTACCCCTTGACATTCGTTTTTTTTTTCTGGACTATTCGCTAGCCTTGGTATAGCTGTTACTTTCATGTTACAATCATTTAGAATTGCATCAACATAAAGTACATTGTCGTCACCTTTTCTTTTCAAAAATGGACAAAAAAGGGAGGAAAATTAGCATCAAAATGATTGCAATTATAGGCAATCATATTGTACCAGCTACAGAGGAACCCCGTTAATACGTCCTCCAACGGGCCATAAGAATTAAACTAAACTAAACTTATAACTACCCGGCGGGGTTTTCTTTCTAAGAAAATGTATCCCGCCATGCGCGTTTCGCCGGGGGAGAAAAAGTGGCCGTATCAGTTAACGAGATGGCCTCATGACGGGGTCGCACTGTATTATTGTCCAATAAGACTTGTTAGTCGAGAGGGCACTGTCTCGCTAATAACACGAGCAAGCGAAGCTGAGCAATGTGAGGGAAGCGGATCCAACGGATTTCACACTTCGGCTGGTTTCACTTGTTCGAATTTTTTCCTCTTTCTCAGTTTCAGATCGCTGCCTTTGGTCGCCCACTTAGGAAAGGACACTACAAAGCAGCAAATCATGCATTTCACGGTAAAAAACGATTTTACAAAGACCAGAACCATCCGACATTTTGGAGTAAAGTGGGACGAAAGTTTTAGTTCACGCGAGTTTTAAGTGAAAAAACAATATTTCGACATCCTTGTGACACAACATGATTATGACTCTAGAATAGAGTTCAAAAACTGTATTCTTACATTAAATCTTGCGTGAACTAAAACTTTCCTTCTTCCTGTTTCAAGTTCGTTCAAGACTTACAGATTTTCGAATGGAGCGCTACTACTACCTCAATATGACATTCACGAGACCATGTTTTATGTCATGTTTAATAAACGAGCAGGAGTGTTTTATCAAGTTTAAAACACGAGGCGCAGCCGAAAGTTTTAGGACTTGATAAAACACGAATTGCGAATTTATTAAACGGCGTAAAAAGCTTTACTGTACATCTATCCATTCCCGCAATAAAATTTAGATTTTGGGTTATTTTGGCTTAGAAAATCGGACGTAAAATTTAGCCATGTCTTTATCAGATATAAAGACACTCATTCAAAATTAATTTCTTTTGTCTTTGCTTCATGAATTATTAATGAGTTTTTTAAGACACCAGTTATCACGGTTCGCTCTTGTGGCTGTGTACACGTGGACATATGAATACAAAGATCAATGACAACGACATAGAGAACAGTATTTGCTAGCCATAAAATAATTATCTATACCTCTTATCGGTGCGAAATACTTCCTTCACTTCATCTAGAACGGTCTCATTAAAGTAAGGTAAGAACCTGAAAGGCTAAATGACCGGAAAATTACGAGTTATATATGCCGGCCACAGGACAGTTGTGCATTTCTGTAGCTTAAGCAAGACTCCGAGATGCTGCAGAAGGGTTTTCATTAAGGGCCAGGCACCGGGCAAATTGGCTGGCTGCATACATAGCTCTGCCCGCCCGCCAAGAGCACATTAAGGTAATCTTTTGGTGATAAAGAAGCTAATGAACCCAATTCGGTTGCCTGCCCGTGAAAAGCAATTGCCTTCCGGTTCAAAACCTTAATGAAACCTCTGCGGGCGGCGGAGAGGTGCGGTGGTGAGCAATGTTTTAGTGCTTCTGCTTCCAGAGCAAGACAAATCAATACGCAGCTCTGCAAATAGAGTCAATGGACTTTCCCAGTAAGAAAAGAAAGGAGTCCTAAACGAAACAAGAACATGGACCAGGTTACTAAGCCTCGTCCCTTTTCTCCAGGGGGGTGGGGGGGGGGACTCCCAGAAAGAATGGGTGGGGTGTGCGGCCCGCTTCCTGAAACCCTTACCCTATTTCAGACCAAAATATGCGATCTTTCCTACCCTATTTCAGAGCTGACCAAAAATTCGATACCCTATTTCAGACCTGTTTCACGTACACCGTTGGGGTAAACATAATTCCAGAAGGGCTTTTGATGATGGTGTTATCGCCTAATGATGAAGAAGTAGCTTCTTCTAAAAAACATACCGAATTCAAGACAAGTGCTCACAAACCATACCCTATTTCAGACCAAAATGGTCAAAATTGATACCCTATTTCAGACCAAAACGGCTAAAAACCCATACCCTTTGGGACCGCACATACCTATATAGCTCATATAAGGGAGTACCCATCCTGGGCTTTTCTCTCATCACGAAGAGAAACGACGAGCTGCTTGGTCGCCATAGTCGCCTACGTAGCGGTTCTTGTGTTGTCACTCTCCTCAAGGGAGAAGCGCTGCGTGACGACAAAAAGAACGGCTGCGTAGGAGACAACGGTCACCAGTGGAGGTACCTCACGCAGCAAGTGTAACGGTACATTAATGAACCCAGGTGCCAAGCATGCCGTTGGTGACTTGTAACGTTGAGCAACTGCTGACTGGATAAGCCTCACAATGCAAAGTGAGACTGCAAGCAGTCTCCTGTTTTTCTGAAAAGGGAGTTTAAGAAACGAGGACGCGACGGCAACGAAAACGTCATTTCAAAATTTATCTTCTCGTTATTGTAGCACTTTCGCGATTATTTCAATTATTTCAACTTGTAAAATGTCGGCGAACTATCCAGGGACTAACTTTCTATGAACGGCGTTAGTGTAAAGAAAAAGAAAGGAACATTTGCATCATATGCTCACGTTCTCGCCAAAACCTAAAATTTGGTTATTTCACGTTGTTGTTTTGCAGAGGACGGAAGAAAAATGTACCAAAATGTAAAACGCACGTAATAATAATAATAATAATAATAATAATAATAATAATAATAATAATAATAATAATAATAATAATAACCTAAGGCCTATGGGTTGGACCCGGTGCTTCAGAGACTAAACAAGCAAGCCAAGGATTATAAGTCATAATAATAATAATAATAATAATAATAATAATAATAATAATAATAATAATAATAAACTATAATTGCTTATACAGCGCTATTTACAATAAAAAGATCAATAGCGCTTTACATACACGTGCAGAGCTATTGTTGCTCATTAAACCTGTCGTTTTGTGACGTTCTCGTTGACGTCCCCCTCCTCGTTTGTTAAACTCCCTAAAGTTAGTTGGGTTACGCGTCACGCGTATCACGCGAGCGTCGCGCAGACGTGAGACGCCCTCGTGTCTTCGACGCGCGCGAACTCTAAGAGACTACTCTCAATGTAAATGTATAGCAACATGCCCAAATCTTTTGCATGGATTATTTAATGACTACTTACCTTTGTTATAGGGTGTTTGACCGCTCCTTCCCAAACATTATTGAAAGGTGCTTCAAGAATGATCCCCGATGGAGGAGACCCTACGAACAAAGATCAAGGTGATTTCTAGCATCATTAGCCCACAGGAAACAACGCTCGTGGGTCTAAAGTTCCTGGAAACTTATAGCACTATCATTTGAGAAAACCTAATCTCTTTCACTCTGTATGAAAAGGTGGCGAGTGACATGATAATGTGTCGGGGGGCTACTAACCTTCGTCACATAATATTTTTCCAACACCACCAGCCACCCTGTGTAATACATTCAAAAACACCAAATCACAAAATAGATTAAAGGACTTCCATGTCATTTTTTATTTGCATTGGGTTGGGTGCCAAAGGGGTACACATGCACTAACTGATATTGTTGTGTGGTTAGAAAAGACAGGATTGCCAACAAGTTGTGTTCTTTGCAATGTGTCCCAGTTTTCACGACCGATAAACACACCTTTGTTACAGACCTCTGAAATCGAACTCAAATTTCTCCCAATGCATATTTTTTGGGACAAAAAGAAAAAAAGAAACATTCACCATTCCTACTGGCTATGTACTGTATCTCCGAGTCTAGTCTCGTGGGAATGGGGAGAGTTGCATTACTTCGCCCCGAGGGGCTACGAAGGAGACTACTCCAACTCAATATGTAGTTTTTCAGACGTTTTATACTTAAAAAACCATTTAAATCCCAAATGGACAAACATTTCTCCCTCACCGGCTGCTGCTCTGTAGAAATGCATATTTCATGTGGTAATATCTACCTCTTGCCAAAATGTGTCCAAACATAAAAAAAAATCACCTTTAATTTGTTGATCAGCTCTTTTATTCTCAAGGCCTTTATGTCTGATGAACAAAGTTATGGCACAAAGAGAAATCAGATTCTAATCACTTCTTTAGCTAATGGGCCTTACCCTGAGCCTAAAGAGTGGCCCCAAATGTAAACTGGTGAATCTGAACTTTGTGATCTGATCCACTTCATAGCAGCAACCCCATCCTCTATAAGTCCTGCATAGAGACCGTTACTTCTATCAGTCAAAAGTTACTTTGGTATCAGAGGTCTTGTCTTCTCAGCTGTCATTAATCAACTTGGTATGTTCATACCGGTTAGTAGAGAAATTGCATGACCTTGATTACAATTTGAGGTTAATGTGATTTTGATACATGTAGCTCTTGAAAGTGCACAGCCCTCTAGGGAGTGCAATTAGAGAGCTTAAAAAATCACGAGTACCATTAATCAGGAATTGTACTAGAAAGTTGTGCAATTTTCTATTCATAGTCATTTCACCAAAATTACAAATTGTACAAGGTTGTTCAATTTTTCATTTATAACATATTCAACAAAATTGATCAAAAATTCATTCCACAAAACTGCAAATTCAGTTTGTGTTCCTTTGAGATTGATTTCACCTGCAAAAATGTTCAAATTTATTGTGTTTGGCTGTGCTCAGGCACCATTGCCATGGAAACATAATAGGTACTGCTATGGAGTACAAATAGTTTAGAATTAATTGCACTGCTCTTGGTCACCACCAACACCAACACCTTAACCCTTTTGCTTCCAAGTTCTGAAAGCTATTTCTCCTGACCGATTATCATACATTTCTTTGTTGACTATTCCTGAGAATTTGGTGTTATATCAAGACCTTATCCACTAATTGATTATTTTCTTAATTCTTGTAACCTCTCTGCTTGACAGCGTGCTAAATTATTGTAAAGAGAATTTAAATGCTGGTCACCCCTGGGAGTGAAAGGGTTAAAAACTGCAATAATTTTATGAACAAAACATGAAGTTGAACACTTGTGTCATGTTAAGTGCTGACCTTGCAATAACTAAACAACAGCTTTGATTTTAAGAATTTTCTATAAAAAAGATAATGAAGTCATGCATATGCTAAAGTTTACCATTTTCAGAAGGCGTTCCTACAGAGTCACCAAATCCTAACGGAAAACCATCAATCAGAATATCAGAAACTTATCATTTGATTTCTAAAATAATATTGAATAATTCATACTTTTGTGTACTAAATACAGTGATAAGAGAAATTGTTAGTTACCATCCTTGTTATTTAAGCCCAAGAACACCATATACAGGTGTACAGTTGAACTACGATTATCCAGACCTCAATTATCTGGACTTGCTTAGCTGATCCCAGTTTTTTTTTTAATGAGCATTAATTAGCCATATTTAAGATCTGATTTGTTCAGATGTTCTTTGTTGCTTAGTGAAATTTCACACTCCATATTTGTTCAGACATTCAGTGTTAGTTTTGGCTGATTAATATTCATATTTTTGATTAACTGGACTATTCAGCTCAGTCCCCATGAGTCTACCCTGGGTGCCAGAGGTTATTTTTTTCATTTGAAGGAGGGAATTTATGCGGCAAAGCTGCAGCAACGAGGCACGAAGCACCGAGAGGAAAAATAACCGTCTCTCGTGTTCTATTTCGGCTTTTCAGGGAAATTTTTGTTTTCAACGGGCCTCTGGCACCAGGGTACCATGAGTCTGGCAAATCGAGGTTTGACTGTAACTTTACCATCAATATGATTTTGTAAAAAGAATTCTAAAGCATGCCCAACTCACCAAATTATACTATTAATTTTCTAATGCATCCAGCCCAATAGTCAAGAGCGCTTTTCAATTGAGTGTCATAAAACCAAAACCAAAGCAATTACTCCAGCCAATCACAACAGAAGTAAGCAGTGCAATGAACCAATCAAAATATGAAGCAATTACATGTAGCCGGCGTAAAGCGCGGGAAAATACGCGCGTGCAAATCAC